>JAIUZE010010502.1:0-26955 GCA_022085475.1 Heliosperma pusillum
ATATTGAATTGCCTATTTATTCTTCTCGTATTTCACATGTATAATTATATATGCATGCTTCTACTTTTGTATTTCCGTTTATGTACGTTTATTGTGATATGGCTGGGAGAACCCGGAGTTACTCCCCATTGATTGTGGCGTTCATGTTTTTCATAGATGAACAGGTTGCTTGATTGGATGGCTTTTTGCTTGTGGTATTTTGGGTTCGGGTGTGAGCTAGCGGGCGTTGGCCTGGATGAATCACCTCTAGACGTTGTTTAGCTAGTTTGCTAATAACTTTGTTACTTGATAACATTTTGAGAGACCTTGTCTCTTTGTAGTATATTATACTTTGGTTTGTAATCATTGACATTCCTCGTACTTTTCTAATTGCATGTAAAAAAGGTTTTAAAAATACCGTATCTTCCGCTATATTAATCACATGCTTGTTTGTTTTATTTCCGCATTCGCGAGGGTTGTCACAGTTGGTATCAGAGCTTAAACGCTCCCGACGCACACACGTGAACCCTAAACTTAAATTACTTGGCCTTGAAATAATAAATGAGAGATGGGTAGACTTAAGGACCTAAGGTGGTAGTCTTTGGTGTACTTGATGTTTGTTAGGTTCTAACTTGTTTGTTGATTGTGTTTAGTGATGTTATGGTTATTTATATCTACCGTCTTAATGTGGATCATGTGTTACCTAGAAGAAGTATTCTCTACCGAAGATTGAAGATTGACAAGCCTAATTGAAGTATTTTTCTTCCTCATCGATGTTTTCTCTCGTCCTTAATGTATTATGCTCTCTTCCTTCTATCTAAGTGCTTCTTTATCATCTAACGTATTCTCTCCTTAGAGATTACTCTTGTTACTTCCCTCCTCCTTATCAATTTGTATCCTTACCTTCCTCATGTAACATTTTTGTGGATGCCATACCCATTTGTTTGTGGTATATTATACTTGGTCGGAAGAATTTTGAGCTTTGTGGAATATTAGTGTTTGTTAGAATGAATTTTTGATTTGAGGAAAATGGTGTAGATCTAATTTCACCCTATAGTGGTGAGAGTTGGTATCCTTGAGGAAAGTGTGGTAAGGTATGTTTAATGATTTTAATGTATAAATGCTTGCCATGACTCATGTGTGAATAGTTCATGATATTCGATGGTGTAAGGTCGAATGAGTTGGCTATGACTTCTTAACTCATTAGTAATTTAGTCTTTTGGCCTTAGAAGTTTAGTATTGTTTTGAAGACCATGCTTATGATAGATCTAATTGGTGTAAATAAGAAGTTTTGAATGATATCTTGAGGTGCGAAATACTTTTGAGGTTAAGTGACGTCTTGTGGTTTCCTATTGTGTGTTTGTGAGTGTAGGCTTAGTGGAAAAGCATTTGGCTATAGTTCTTGGATTTAAAGATATGATCTTATCTTATGTTATCGGAGACTCGTTTGAAGTAGTAAGGTTTCGTTGTAAGTTGAACCATATTACTTGAAGATTATAGATATGAGAGAGATTCGATGATGTGATCTATGATGGAAATACCTTGGGATGTTAATGATGATGTTTGGCTTGATGTTGTACTTTGATAATAATGAACTCGTGGGCTATAGACTTGAAAATGACCGAGTATAAGATAGTATTTGTTAGTCTTTCAATTAAAGAAACCTTTGAGGTTGTGTTGAATATTTGAGCTAAAGGAATGTTATTATACTTGAGTTACAATTCCGCAATTGGGAATCCGTGTGATATGAAATGATGGATGAATTGGGTTGTAGTCGATTTATCAAGTCTAGGTGTACCTTACTTTGATGATTGCTCGTGGTATGATGGTCCCTTGTAAGAGGCTTTTGTAAAGGAATAATTAAGTGGTTTTATTATCGCCTTAATTTTGAAAGGAGAAATTTTGTGGATTAAACCTTAAACCATTACCCGTGCCATTGTCCCTTTTCATTTCCATTCTTGAATGTTTTTGTCAAGATTGATCTTTAAGAAATCGCATGCTCGTATCTTCTTTCTTACTCGGATAGCTTCATAACTCTACCATCTGCTTTGTCTCTTCCTTGACCTCCACTACAAAATAAAGTTCGAGTTGCGACGGATTATTCCGCCGCTAGATAGGGAATTTCCGTCGCTAAAGACTGATTTGCGACGGATTTGCGACGGATAGTGTCCGTCGCTTATTTTCGTCGCAAACAGTAGTAATTGCGACGGATTATTCCGTCGCACAGATTTGCGACGGATAGTCAAGCTTTTGCGACGGAGTCGCCGTCGCAAAAGTTGACTGACTTGAATTGGGGTCAATCAGAAAGTCAACTGTTGCGACGGAATTTCCGTCGCAGAGTGTAACATTCCGTCGCAAAAGTTGACTGAATGTTTGACAAGTCAAACATAAAATCAACGTTTGCGACGGAATTTCCGTCGCAACAGTTTGACTTTCCGTCGCAAGTATTGACTTTGTGTTTGACTTGGCTGTAAGTCAGTCAATGTTTGCGACGGAATTTCCGTCGCAATAAAGCCTGTATTTTCCAGCATCCGCCTGTTTCCTGCATCCCCTTATACGAGTTAAAACGACAAAAAACCTGCAAATTACAGAAGTTTTCCAGCAGTTACGCGTCCAACAAAGTTACTAATTTAACACAAAACCAAACAAAGTTTTGATTTTATATCATGAAAGTAATTAAAGTCTTACAAATAAAAGGTTCAAAGTACCAAATAGGTAACTAATCACTCAAGTCAGTGGAGTGATTGGAGGGAAAGGAGGGAAAGGGGTGAATGGGTTGGACCTAGCATTATCGCCCCTATCATCATCAAAGTCGTCTCGACCCTTGTTAGGACCTCCAGTTCTGCAGTTTTGAGTAGAATTTCTTGCAACCTGACTCAAGTACTCTTCTATAGCTGCAATCCTTTGAGCCTGCTCGTCGCGCTCTTGTCTAAGTGCAGCATTCTCCTTTGACAGCTTAGTAGCGAAACTTGGGGTGCCCTGAGTCGGGGTTGAGGTAGCAACAGGGTGCCTATGATGGTCAAACAAATGCTTCGCCGCTGGTCCCAATCCGTAGCATCTTCCTTTCTCGTCAAATCCAGTCTCCTCATAATAGATCTCATTATCGTCGCTGTTTTCGACTCCTTGAGTTTGAAGCTCAGACTTCTTTGATATGATCTTATTCTGCATCACAAACAAGTTCAGAATTAGTAATTGTCATTTAAATTAAGTAGTTAATGTAATTAAATATATAAATGACAAATTAAACATAAATCACTTAACAAAAAAATGAATAACTGACATAGAGTTGAGCTGGTTTTTTTGATAACCATCCACGGAACGGGTGCTTCTTTGTCTTCTCTAAGACTTGCACCGCATTTGGGATACCAGTTGAAGATTTATCGACCTACAATTTAAATACTTGTTAGTATAACATATATATAAGTATTAAATTATACTTAGATAAATAAATAAAAAATGAAAGAAGATTTAGATTTACCATTTCGTCCATGATTCTCAAGGTGTTTTTTCTACCCATAATGTGAGTAGGCAAAGCCTTTCCCTTCTCTTCACATCCCGATCTACGATTAGCCGCGCCAGATTGAGATCTCACAACGAAACCAGGATCTTCGACATGCCTATTCTTAAGCTTTCTAAACAAGTCCAAAGGAATCCAACTCGGCCTGTGCTCCTCGTCTTTCTGCGAGGCTCGGTAGATCATATGACGTAAACGGGTCTTCATGGCGTCTTCCCCAGATTTCCTTACCATATCTGTATGGCGAGGATCGAAAGAAACCTTTTGCTGTCATCATTAAAAACATAAAGTTAGGAAAATATTAAGTGAATAAATAAAAAAATAAAAATTCAATAACAAAGATAAATTGAGAAAAACAAATTTAAATAGATATAATTATAATATTTTAAATAATTATACCTCAAACCAGTTCCACCAAGACGACCGCAAATTATTTGACGCCTCTTTACAACATGGCGCATGCTCCTTGTACCCGCAGATTATGGTCTCCGAGATCAGTTTAACCACATCTGCGTCACTGAACCTGAAATTAATAATCATAGTTAAATACATACATTATATATAAATATTATGATTTTTGAATAATCATAATTATGATTAAACAGTTAAAGTAAAAGTGAACTAGTCTTACCATACACCTGTTTCCTCATCCGGATCGAGGCGGACTCTGCTAGTAGTAGTCTCCACCAGTGGCGGTGGCACGTTCCTGTCATTCACTCGTTCATTCTCATCCTCCTGCCCTCTGTTTCCTACATTACTAGTACTACCTCTTCTTCGTCCTCCCGCCATATAGAGAAAAACTAAACTATTCAAAGTTGTCATGAATTAACAAACATGTATGTACAATTAAATGACAAGAAACTATATATTGGTAGTAATAAATAATAAAAACTATAAATTGTTTTACAAACGACCACACATATAGAAAAAGTAGTTTCAACTAATATAAGAATTAGAAATAATCTTATTCATCATCACTACTTAAATATTGGTTTTCGGAAATGTTGTATTTAAAAAGGGAGTCTATAAAATCTTCTTCTTCCTCTTTATCTTCCTCTTTATCTTCCTCTTTATCTTCCTCTTTATCTTCTGCTCCGTCTTCCTTCCGCTTCTGCTCATCCTCCATCTCCTCCTCTTCTACCTTCTCCTCATTATTGTCCTCTACTTGAGCTTCTTCTTCCTCCTCCTCTATAATTTCATTATCATCTGCCACTTCAATTATTGATAGTAGTGTCTCACTACTAATAACATCTTCTTGAAACGCAGATTCGACAATAGGTGCATCAACATGCGATCTGGCTTTAGTTTTGAATACTTCTGACCACTTATCTTTATCTCTTTTGATATTTGGATATGAAGTATAATAAACTTGTTCAACTTGATAAGCCAACACAAATGGATCATATTTCGGAAATTTTCTGCTTCGATTAACATCCACAAGTTTATAATCCTTATGTATTTGCATTCCTTTTTCAGAATTATCTATCCAATCCCATTTGAATAAAATAACATTATATGTGCTTTTTTCGCCTGTGTACGACAATTCAACAACTTCGTTGAGTGTTCCATAGTAGTCAGCTCCCTCAGTCGAACTTACACAGACTCCATTATTAAGTGTAGATTTTTCCAAATCTAACCCATCTTTGAAAGTGCGAAATTTGTATCCGTTAATGAAATAACGTTTCCATGTTCGCACCCTTTTCGAAGGACCTTGTGCTACGGCTATGAGAACTGGATCTTTTAAGTTGTTTACCTATCATTGTTAAATTATTATCAAATTATAATACCTTCAGGTATAAAAAAAAACTGAAAAAAAAGAGTAATCTGGTGTTAGTATGTAGTATGTACTTACTTGTCCTCTAAACCATTGGGGAAATCTTGTGTCAAATTTGTTCCAAATATCCTCGGCTGTGAGAAATTGGGGATATTCTTTTTTGATATAATTTTCAAACATCCTATATATTCATTATAAAAAATGTCGAATTAAGTAATAGTTTTTACATGCATATTATTATAATTAATTATTAATAATTAAAGTTTCAAAGGACGATTTTTTTACTTACACTTCGTTATGCTTCAATTCTTCTAAATCACAGTTAGATAAAACATATAAGTGTGCACGCTCATATTCGTTTTCTTCTAAAAATCTTTCACGACACTTTCCAGAACAAATTCCCCCGTGATCTTGAAAAATCTCGGGTAAGGTAGAATACGTAGGCTCTTTCGAGCGTACGTCGAGATCCTTGGCTTTTGTGTCCACGTTCTCTTCAAAATAAAAGGAACAGAAATTGGCAATTTCTTCAAGCAAATACGCGTTGCATATAGAACCTTCAACACGCGCTTTATTTCCAATCTTTTTGTTCAAATGATTTAAGAACCTATAAAAAACTTGGATAAGTAGATAGACTGAAATAATTAAAGTAAAAATTGGATAATTGTGGAATTAATTACCTCTCAAAAGGATACATCCACCTATATTGCACTGGACCACCCATTTTCAGTTCATACGGCAAATGAATTGGTAAATGCTCCATTGAGTTACAAAAAGATGGTGGAAATATCTTCTCTAACTTGCAAATGATTTCGGCAATGTTGTTCTCGAGAGTAGTTATTTTTTCAACTTGTATCGATGAAGTACACAAATCTCTGAAAAATTGGCTAAGCTCAGTTATAGCATTCCACTCATTCTTCGGAAGAAGGTGCCTTAAAGCTACTGGAAGTAAACGCTCCATAAACACGTGACAATCATGACTTTTCAATCCATGTAGTTTCAACTCGTGTTTATCAACACATCCACTCAGATCTGAAGCATAACCGTCCGGAAATCTCAAATTGGATATCCAATCACACAACACCTTCTTTTGTTCTTTATTCAAAATGAATGAATCCATTTTTCGCTGTTTAGAACAAACGGTCAACATGTCCTCTTGTGCTTGTGGGGTAAACTTTGTCTTGTTTTTCACATTCATCACCGTGTGAATCAGTTGCTCGAAAAAGTTTTTCTCGATATGCATTACATCAAGGTTATGACGAATTAATAGTGTTCTCCAATAAGGAAGTTCCCAAAAAATGCTTTGTTTCCACCACCCAACTCGAGAAACTTTTAACGAGTCCAATTCAGCTTTACTTGCATCCACAACTTTGGGAAAATGCTTCACACAATCCCACACTTCTTCACCCGTTAATCTCGTAGCAGCAAAATCTTTCTCAACTCGTCCTTTTCGAAAATTAACTTTATCTTTGCGGAAAACATGATCAGGTTGTAAAAACTGTCTATGACAATCAAACCAACTCCATTTTTTACTTTTATAAAGCCAAAACGACTTAGTCTCCTTCTCCATACAATATGGACACGCATGTTCACCAGCAGTTGACCAACCCGATAACATGCCGTAAGCAGGAAAGTCATTGATAGTCCATAATAGTACGGCTCTAAGATCAAAGTTCTGCTTTCTAGAGACGTCGTATGTGTACAACCCTGTCTCCCACAACTGCTTCAACTCGCGAATTAACGGTTGTAAATAAACGTCAAGAAATTTTTTGGGACTGTTCGGACCGGGTATAAGTAATGATAGAAACATAAACTGTCTTTTCATACATAGCCAGGGTGGTAAATTGTATGGAGTTAGCATTACCGGCCAGCAGGAGTACGACTTTCCGTATTGACCGAAAGGTGCGAAACCATCAGTACAAAGACCAAGTCGAACATTTCGAGGCTCACTTGCAAAAGAAGGATGAATGCGATCAAAATGTTTCCAAGCCTCGCCGTCACTTGGATGAGACATTATCCCGCTGACACGTGGATTTTCATGATGCCACCGCATCTCTGCCGCAATTAGTTTTGTGGCATAAAGTCGTTGCAAACGCGGTCCTATTGGGAAATAAGTTAAAATATTTTTCCCAACCCTTTTGCCATTTGCATTCTTTTGTTTTTTATATCGATCTTTACCACATTTTCTACACTTATCGAGAAGACTATCATCATCCCAAAACAACATACATCCTATTTCACACGCATCTATCTTTTCATAAGGCAGTTGAAGAGCTTTAAGAATATTTTTGGTTTCATAGAAGTTACGCGTCATAACATGATTTTCAGGAATAATGTCCCCTATAAATGACGCGATACCATCTACACATTTGTGGGGTAAATTGTATTCACATTTCAAAGTTACCAACCGGGAAGCTGACTGCAACAGAGAGATACGACTCCCCTCATACACCGGTTTATTGGCATGTTCCAACATTTTGAAAAAGGCTAGTACATTAGGATTTGGAGATTCATCAACCACTTCGGCGTCAACATTTTCCATTATAATTTCATTAATGTTGTCGCGCAACGCATCCTCCACCATATCCCTATAGGGATTGTCAGACCTCTCCTCAACGGGAAAATTTTCACCATGGCACACCCAATCATAATAGTCATCGCAAAAGCCCCAAAGCCCTAGGTGTTTTCGTACTTCTTGTTCGACTAAAAATTTGCGATTTCTACACTTTACACATGGGCACCTAATTTCCTTACATCTACCGTAATCTTCTTGATTCTTAACATAATTAATGAATTCATTAACGCCCTTTACAAACTCCTGCCTTAATTTTTTATTACAATCCAATCTTTCATACATCCATGCCCGTTGTACTCTTTTCATTTCAAATCTACATACACGTTTATAATTATTATTATCGACTTAAATAAATATTCAAAACAATAACAACAAGAACTACTAATAATAGCAACAATAACTCCTATTACACAAACAAACAACAAACAACAAACAACAAACAACAAACAACAAACAACAAACAACAAACAACAAACAACAAACAACAAACAACAAACAACAAACAACAAACAACAAACAACAAACAACAAACTCAACCTCCAACCTCCAACCTCCAACCTCCAACCACAACCACAACCTCAACCTCAACCACAACCACAACCACAACCACAACCACAACCACAACCACAACCACAACCACAACCACAACCACAACCACAACCACAACAACAACAACAACAACAACAACAACAACAACAACAACAACAACAACAACAACAACAACAACAACATCTTCCACCTGCAAAAAAAAAATAATATTCGAGTTCATGGGGTCCTTATCTCTCCAACCTAAACCCATCTTTGAATCTTTCATACCATTAGTAAATACTAATCATTTAATTAATTGTTATGAGACGAAAATTCGGCAGCAATTCCCTATAGTTCTCCAAATACACAATGTTGAATGACTTGTCACTCTCCATATGTATTCAAAGAACATTAAAGGAACTGTCAACCAAACTTAATCGTCAAATAACAATTAAAAAAATGATTAGTATTTACCACCTAAATGGCATTAAAGATTCAAAGACAGTCCCAAAACGGGGACTATTCAAGAATTACACCTAATGTATAACTCTTGAACGGGTACTAAGTCTACCATATATGAACAAAAAAAAATAAACTCAATTAAACTTAAACAAAATAACGCAAACATAAAAACTTGGACTTATATACTTAATAATAACTAAACTTAATTCAAAACAAAAAATTAACATAAATCAATATAACTTAATCCAATCATTAGTACCTTAACAAGGACCATACACCGATGCATTAGTGAACACAAGTAAACAACCACTAGTCCACTACCACTTTTCATGTAAGTTAATGAAACTATGTTATTATTATCCTAAAAGGTAGCTGAAAGTCTCATTGAAGAAGATCGACCCGTTTTAAATTTAAAATGGATCGAATTTTTCTCGTAAAAAGATAAGTGAGGAGATCACCCACTTACACTTTATTTGCCCTTTATGAGGGGGATTTAATCCGTCTTAAACTTAAGACGGGTCGATCCGTCTTCAATCAAAATTTGAGAAAAGGTAGTAACTTACTAACATATTCACAACTTTAATACTCATCAATCGTCCACTTTCAACATGCCACTTACCTTCCAAGTTCCAGCCTTATAATTTTGTACAACTATGTTTATCACTCTTTCTCCATTTTTTAGAGGATTCTTTAACTTTAAATGTCAATAATAGTACTAACTTAATTGAGTTATTAAGATTAAACTATTGTATGTAATAGAAACTATATGGTTTCCAAAAGTATAGTTCCATATATAAAGAATGAGGGGTGGTCCGGTGGGTGGCAGCGGGTGGTCCGGCCAGGGGCAGGGGAAAGGGGAAAGGGAAAGGGAAGGGGAAAAGGAGGGGGGTGGTCCTTTGGTGGCAGCGGGGTCCGGCCAGGGGCAGGGGAAAGGGGAAGGGGAAAGGGCGGACAAGGGAAGGGGAAAATGAGGGTGGTGGTCCGGTGGGTGGTCCGGTGGGTGGTCCGGTGGGTGGCCGGAGGGAACAAAACACATGAACACATAAATAAGAGAAGAAAGAGAGAGAGACCTGAGAGAGAGGAGTAAAGAATTTAGTGGGTCGTCGTGGTGGTCTTAGTGGTGGCCGTCGTCGTTGTTGTCGTCGTCGTTGTCGTTGTCGTCGTCGTCGCCGTCGTCAATTTGGGGATTTAGGTTTAATAGAAATGATTTCGGTAAAGGGGAAGAGACGCGAGTTCAGTCATTATAAAGAGTCTGCGACGGAATTTCCGTCGCAAGTCCGTCGCAGAAATAAACACGTGTCAGTCAATTTCTTACCTCTGCGACGGACTATCCGTCGCAAGTCCGTCGCAGTATCTTATTTAGCGACGGATAATCTGTCGCATTTCCGTCGCATAATTTCCCGCCATGTGAAAAGTTGGGCGCCATATGTGAAAATGATCTGCGACGGAATATCCGTCGCAAAACCGTCGCAACTAGTAATTCCCGTCGCAAAATCCGTCGCAAGTATGCTTTTGCTACGGATTACATATCCGTCGCAAAATTTCTGTCGCTAATACACTATATTCTTGTAGTGCTCGTTATTTTCAGCGCTCCTCTCTTGTAATCTCGTGCCTTATTTATTCTTGTGTTCTCTTTGAGCTTCCTTATCGTTTCCTATCTCGTTGCTCCTGCATCTTTTCTCTAATGGATTGGGTATTCCGTTTGTAAGGCTCAAAGAATAAGCGTGATGTAAATTGGGATTCTTTAGCTAGAATATGTGTCTTTGGATTGAGCAAATTTCATGTTATAATTCATCATGGGAAAAAGGACTTAAGCTCTAGGATGAATCCTAATAGTGATAATGTATCCTCTCTTAGTGGTTTTAGATTTGGAGCTTGGTATTGTAGTGTCATTTTGAGAATTGAGTTGATCATGATAATAGTTCATTGTTGTTGGGTATTATAACGGTTGCTTGGTATGTCATTTGGGAATTGGATGTCTTTAATTGGTGGATTCTAAAAGAGACTTTGCTTTAGGGTAATTAAGCCGGTACCCAAGGTTTGAGGAGTATTGTCGTAAATGAAAATCGATTCATATTGAGTTTTAGATGAGCTAGATGATTTGAATGGTTGTCTGATTGCCAAGTAATTGGCCATTTGTGGTTTGGAGTTAGTAATTTTCTTTGATTCTTAAGGAATCATAGTTTGAAATTGAGAAATATTCATTGCAAGCTTTTGATAGCGAGTGCTCGGTTGTTATGGATTATAGAGATAGAATGGTGAACCCATTTATCTTGAGGATTAGTAACCACCATAGGTTGCTAATGTGACTATTTATATTTGAGGCTTCGAGTATAGTAATGATCGAATTAAGGATGTTATGGCGTATTAAAGAATCCTTATAACCGATAATGGATTGTGGATTTTCCCTTATCGTGAGACTTTGGATGAGGCTAGTTGAATCTTAGATAATTATGTTTGTTGCTTTGATTGTGTTTTGACTTTCGAAGATGAGAAAGTTCATTGCAAATTTATGATAATGAGTTTGAAGTAAATTGAATCAAGGGAATTTCATGGTAAGTCTCCTTTACCATGTGGATTGTTAGTTGTGGAGTCTACCGTGCCGATGTACTTTAGTAGATCCTAAATGGATCTGAATAATTAAGTTATTGGCTTGAATTATCGTGATTATGAATATCTTTGTAAGATTTCAGATGATTGAAAATGATGAGTTGCAAATTGGGTAAATTGCATTCTCTTGAGGATTTGGTTTATTAGTAGAGTTTGTGATGTCGAATTCTTGTAGATCTTCATGCCGACTTTGTCTTAATCTTCCTATCCCTAAGAATTTGATTTGTTTTGTTTTTGCGTGTTTTGTATATATTTTGTTATCGTGATTTGTGAACTTGATGTTCGAGTCGCTCTATGTACGTGTAATGTTCTGTTATTTGATTTTATCTTTGATAAAACCTTCAAATTTCTATATTGTATTTCTAATTTAACTTTTCAAAGAAGTTTAAAGATGGATTGTGTACCCTCTTTTTGGAGAAAATGGATTTCTTTTGCTTTTATATTTGGATTTTGCGTTTAGTTGGATGTTGGACTTATTATTGGAGACGTCTGGTGACTGGTCCTGCACTTACAAACACTTGTTTTGATTTTCGATTTCACTATTTCGACATTGATTTGATTTTTGATAGCTAGAGTTCTCGTTCGCGACGGGCACTCTTGTGATTCGTAAATAAAGTTTCGCACTTATGAAAATTTCCTAAAACCATTTTCGAGAAGAACATCATTTCATAAATGTTTTTCCCTTATAAAAATTTTCGTATTAATTTTGAACTTGATACTTTTGTTTTCTACTCTCAAGTTTCGAGGACAAAACTTTTTAAAAGGTGGGGTGATTGTAACACCCGCTATTGTACCCTATTTTTCTAGTAAAAATATTTTACGGATACTTTTCAGCGAAATTAAGTTTTAATTTAGAATTTTATTTTCCGAGTCGAATTTAGAATTTCCGAGTTCGTATTTGGAATTTCCGCGAGTTTTTAAGTAAAACCCGTCTTAAGTCGTATTTGACTTTCGTTGACTTTTTCCCTCATATACTCCCTCATAAACCCTAACTCCCTCACACAAACACAACACAACTCAACTCTTCCTTCTTCTCTAAGAAAACCCCATAAAACCTTGCCTCCATTTTTGATTCGTCTTAGATTCGTCGCTACTCCTTCGTTACTCGCTCAAATTCACGTAAGTTCGTCTTATTCTTCCCCTCTTAGCTTCCTCTATCCGTATTGGTAATAAAATTACCGTCTTTCTCGCTTTTTAAATTATCCGTCTTTCTCAAGGTGAATGATATTCATCTTTTATTATCTAATTGTATGTAGGTGGAGACTAGGAAGGTTTAGAAATCGATTAAAGACGCGAAAAGGTAACGGTGAAGGGTTACTCGATATCATTTACGTGTTTTATGTGTTTTCTAGGCTAGTAATCGTATTTAGATTATGGTTAGTATGCTTAGGACTTGTGTTGTTGTTGATGGATGTTGTTAGTTGTTAATTGATATGAGAATTTATGGTTTGTGATGATAAATGAGGATTTTTGTTGTTGATAACATGTTGGTTTGTCCTGGGACGCTGGCTGCGTCGTAGGACGCAGGCTGCGTCGTGGTGGCGCTGGCTGCGTTACGCGCGGCCGACTGCAATTTTCCTGCACTGACCCCTTTTCGTAAAATGATCATATCTCCTTCGTTACTTGCTTGTTTTAGGCTTGTGACATCCCGTTGGAACCGTAAGAGGATAAGCTATCACCTCCAATTAGAATTTATGCATTTTTATGTCTAGAACTCTAGTTATGACCGTTTGAAGTGGACCCTTGTTTTAGTTGGTTTCCAAACAACGTTGTTTTGGAGAGGTGATCTATGTTTTTATTCATTATGCTTCATAAACTTGTTCTAATGCTTATGTATCATGTATTGGTTCATTTTTATCATAGTTAAGTTTATATAATTCCCTATTCTCATGTTTTGTGACGGTTTTTGGTATGTCTCACTTTGAGTCGGTTTTTACAAATGATACGGTTTGAGCACTATTTTGTCTTGTGCTTAGTACTCCCATTTCCTTGGCTACCTCCACATTCGTAAGGCTGGAATGTCGGAACGGGGATGTATCCTACTGCTTAATTGCATGTGTAGTGGGCATACGACGACATTGTTGGGAGTTGAACGTTTTGCGTTGATCGACCCGGCCGTCAAATGTTGTGTACTTGCGAGGTGGTGTTATTTGCATGTAGCGTACCGCTTGTTATGAGGCTTGTGCTCTTTTCCGCCTCTTTCGTGAAGGTTGACCGAATTTGGGGTACTCGACGTCTTTGTATGATCGAGTCTTGGAAGTGGAACGTCTTACCACATGTCGAATCGGGGAAATGTCTTATCCCGAGAGTCTGGCCAGATTTAGACTAGGACCGTATTATTATCGTCCTCCTACCAGGAGAAAATTAGTCTACATATACGAAAATGGATTGAATCGTGTATGCGTTCAGGGAATGTTTTTCTCCCGTGGATGCCTTTTAATCATACTTGCCATGTACACGGTGCTAGTGCGTTTCATTTACCGTGAGAGATGTCGTCTTTGTGTCGTTATGTGTGGATGGGTGATTACATGATTGATTATTCATGGTCATACCATGACTTGGCATGGTTTGTTTGTCGAGTCTCAATCTTATTAACCTTATACCGCTAACGGTGAGATGCAAGCCCTAGTAAGCGTATTCGGTTGCCTAAGAGTGTCTTCCCCGAGTCTTTGTATAACATGATGGATTCGGATTTGTATTACATATGCTCTTATCATTATATATTGAATTGCCTCTCTATCCTCTCTATCTCACATGTATATCTATATATTCATGCTTCTATTTTGTATTTCCTTTTATGTACGTTTAATGTGATATGGCTGGGAGAACCCGGATTTACTCCCCACTGACTGTGGCGTTCATGTTTTTCATGGATGAACAGTTGCTTGATTTGGATGGCTTTTTGCTATGATATTTTGGGTTCGGGTGTGAGCTAGCGGGCGTAGTCCCTGGATGAAACACCTCTAGACGATTTTAGCTTGTTTGCTAAACACTTTTACTTTGTTATTATTTGGAGAGATTTCGTCTCTTGTATATCATGGATGAACAGTTTATTTCGTACTTTGGTTTGTAATATTTTACACTCCTCGTATACTTCTTCTTGCATGTATAAAAGTTTTAAAAACTTCATATTTCCGCTATATAATTCACATGCTTGTATGTTTTATATTTCCGCATTCGCGAGGGTTGTCACAGTATGAGGTACAAAACTGTAAGCATCAGATTATAGACAAACTCGGGGAAGACTCCCTTAGGAAACTATATACTCACTAGGGCTTACATCTCACCGTTAGCGGCATATATTTGATAAGATAGAGACTCGACATATAAACCACGCCAAGTCATCCAACAGTCACAAATGATCAACATATAAATATCCATCCAAACATACGAATATGGTAACATAATCTCACGGTACATCGCACGCACTAGCATCATGTACAATAGCAAGACAAGTCAATGGAAGCCCACGGGATAATAAATATCCTGGAACCGTATACGATAAGATGTTTAGTATACTCATGACCTAGGCACACATGTTCACGGGATTAGACGTTTCCCGGAATCGTGTACGATAAGACGTTTCGCACACACAAGACTCTAATCCTCCCGGTAGGACGACGATAATAATACGGTCCTAGTCTAAACCTGGCCAGACTCTCGGAATAAGACATTTCACGATTCGACATGTGGTATGACGTTCCACATCCAAGACTCGATCATACAAAGACGTCGAGTGCCCTAAATTCGGCTAAACCACATGAAAGAGGCGGAAAGAGATCTATATTCCAAAGTCAAGCTAGTACGCTACATGCAATGACATTACCTCGCAAGGATACAACATTTGACGGTCGGGTCGATCAACGCATTGCGTTCACCTCCTAACAACGTCGTCATATCCCAACTAAAAAATGCACAACAGCATCACGGTTACACTTCACCGCTCCGACATTTAAGTCTGACGGGTATAAAGTATGACAGGGAAATGAGAGTTCAAAGCGCTCAAAACGTAGAGCTCAAATCAAATACATAAGGTAGAACCGCCCCAAGAGGGGGCATATCAAAAACCGTCACAAAACATGCGATATAAGCGAGTGGAATATCATATATTCTAAACATGAATATTTAATGCTATTACGTAAATTTATACGATAAATGAACCATACAAACTATTATCAGTGATTGTATAAGAAAAGAAATGAAGGTAAGATCACAGGGGGTGCCCGCCGGTCAAGGGACCGGCCGCCGCCTACCCGGATGGCACTTCAGCAACAAACGAAAAACATTGAAAATACACGGGAGTCCCAGCCGGTCTGGGGGACCGGCAGCCGGCTACCCGGCTGGGGATTGCACAACGCCAAAATTTACACGAAATGTCAAATTCACTTCTGCCGCGTTCCCAGCCGGTCGGCCGGCTGGGACTACATTCACCCGAGAACTACAATACTTCAACATAAATCTTTAACAATCATCAATAACTATCATCAATTATCAACAATCATCAACAATCATCAACAATCCTTAACTAACACAAATTCCATAGCTACACATTCAATTCCAACACAAATCTTAATATCAAACTATATTAAGTATTTAATAATTATCACTAGACATTTGGTAAACATCAAGTAAAGTATTTAAAACACGTATTGATATCGAGTAACCCTTCACCGTTACCTTTTTGCGTCTTCAATCGACGTCTAGGTCCTCCTCCACTAGGTAGTAATCTTTGTCGGGGTCTTGAAGGTCTCCACTTAAAAAAAGACAATAAAAGATGAATATTATTCACCTTTGAGAAAGACGGATAAATTGAAAATGATAAAGACGGTTAATTTTATTACCACAAAAGGTATAGGACGATAAGAGGAGAAGATTATGATGAAAATTAAGGAATTTGAGTGAGTAATGAAGGAGTAGTGAGGAGCTTGAGTTAATTTGAAAATGGTGGTTAGGGTTTTGGTTACTTGGTGAGGAAGAAAGTGAGTGGAAAAGATGAGGGAAAATGGGGTTATAAAGGTGAGTGGAGAAATATGGGGGAAAAAGCCCAAAAGCGGCTTAAGGCGTAACTCACACGGAATTTCGAGTAGAGTTCGAATATGAACACGGATTTGGTAAATTAGACACGAGAAACTAAGTTCTAGACTAAATCTAAAATTATGCTAACTAGTTTCCGTATAATTTTTTTATGATACAAGTAGGGTACATTTGCAGGTGTTAAATCATTGTTAGTCTTTGAGCAAACAATTTGTCATCCTTTTTTAGCTGGTGTATTCATTGAGATTCATTGTAGGAACCGTTGTCTTCCTTCAATAGCCATTGTTTTCATTATGACTCGTTTTGTGAACAATTAGTCATTGTTCATATATCGTTGTTAGTCTTTGCGAAACAAATTGTTACTCTTCATTAGGTGTTGTATTAATTGTGAGTCATTGTGCAAACCATTTATAAGCCATTGATTACATTGTGATTCGTAGTGTTAACAATGAGTCATCGTTCATATATCGTTGTTTGTCTTTTTTCATACCATTTGTCACATTTATTTAGGACTTGTATTCATTGTGACTCATTGTGCGACCGTTGTCTTCATTCATTAGCCATTGTTTAATTGTGACTCGTTGTGTGAACAATGAGTCAACCTTCAAATAAGGTTGTTAGTCTTTGAACAAACCATTTGTCACCCTACATTAGGAGTTGAATTCACTGTGAGTCATTGTGCAAACCGTGGTCTTTTTCATTAGCCATTGTTTACTTTGTGATACATGGTGTCAACATTGAGTCACCGTTTATTTATCCTTTTTAGTGTTTGGGAAACCATTTGTCACCCTTCATTAAAAGTTTTAATTATGGTGACTCATTGTGCGAACGATGTCTTCCTTCATTTGACATCGTTTACATTGTTACTTGTTGTGTGAACAATGAGTCACTGTTTATTTATCGTTGTTAGTCTTTGAGAAATTCATTTATACCCCTTCATTAGGTGTTGTATCTATTCTGAGTCACTGTGTGAACTGTTATCTTCCTTCATTAGCCATTTTCACCCTTCATTAGGAGTTTTATCATTGTGACTGATTGTGCGAGCCGTTTTCTTCCTTCATTACCATTATTTATATTGTGGCTCGTTGTGTGAACAATTAGTCACCGTTCATATATCGTTGTTAATCTTTGAGCAAACCATGAGTCACCGTTCATATATCGTTCATATATCGTTCATATATCGTTGTTTGTCATTTTCGAAACCATTTGTCACATTTATTTAGGAGTTGTAATCATTGTGACTCCTTGTGCGACCGTTGTCTTCATTCATTAGCATTTGTTTACATTGTGACTCGTTTTGTGAACAATGAGTCCACGTTCAAATACGGTTCTTAGTCTATGAGCAACCCATTTGTCACCCTACATTGGGAGTTGAATTCACTGTGAGTTATTGTGCAAACCGTGGTGTTTTTCATTAGCCATTGTTTACTTTGTGACACATGGTGTCAACATTGAATCACCGTTTATTTATCGTTTTTAGTGTTTGGGAAACAATTTGTCACCCTTCATTAGAAGTTGTAATTATGGTGACTCATTGTGCGAATCGTTGACTTCCTTCATTAGACTTTGTTTACATTGTTACTTGCTGTGTGAACAAAGAGTCACCATTTATTTATCGTTGTTAATCTTTAAGCAATTTATTTATAACCCTTCATTAGGTGTTGTATCTATTCTGAGTCATTGTGCGAACTGTTATCTTCCTTCATTAGCCATTGTTTATATTGTGACTCGTTGTGTGAAGAATGAGTCACCATTCATATATCGTTGTTAGTCTTTGAGAAACAATTTTTCACCCTTCATTAGGAGTTATATTCATTTTGAGTCATTGTGAGTATCATTGTCTTCCTTCATTAGCCATTATTTTCATTGTGACTAGTTGTGTGAACAATTAGTCACCGTTCATATATCGTTGTTAGAATTTGAGAAACCATTTGTCACCTTTATTTAGGAGTTGTATTCACTGTGAGACATTGTGCAAACCGTTATCTTGCTTCATTAACCATTGTTTACAATGTGAGTCGTTGTGTAAAAACTGATTCATCGTTCATATATCGTTGTTAGTGTTTGAGTAAACCCTTTGTCACACTTCATTAGGAGTTGTATTCATTGTGACTCATTCTGCGAACCGTTGTCTTTCTTCATTAGCCAATATTTACATTGTGACTCGTTGTGTGAGGAATTAGTCATCGTTTGTATATCATGTTAGTCTTTGAGAAACACTTTGTCTCCCTACATGAGCTGATAACTCTGGCAATTATTTTGTGACGTCGATTGATGGTGGGTTCAACGAGCCATAAGTGAAACTGTTGACTGATCGATCACAGATGCGGGTTATAATGATACTGCGCATGACATTTTGTGACGACGTTATGGAGTACTAAATGTTTCAGAACATTAGGTGCCAGGTCATGGATAGGACATCCATAGTGTTCCTAGAGTCGATTCTTTTGACTATCGACTGTCTCTTGAGATAAAGGCAGTTTTTGGGTGACTTTGGTTTCTATCTCATGGTCGACCGTAACAGGAGGCTAAGTAAATTTTCACTGGGTCATTTCATACTGCGCTTGTATCTGCAAGATTCGAGTTGAAGAAAATTTCCAACCTTTATCAGGATATGTAATTTCTCAGGGCCACTCGAGGAGCTGTAACTGAAATGCATGGCCATGCTCGAATGAAGATTCGTTTATCAGTTAAGTTACTCTCTAGTCGGGGAAACCACTCTTGATACAGATCACTTGTAAAATACGACCTTTGTGAATACGGACTTTCCAAATTGTTTTACATTGAGTGGGAGAAATTTATTATGGATATGAGAATCGGTTATCGCACATACACTTGTACGGACAAGTGGGAGATTGTTGGAGCCAGTGTCCTCCACAGTTAGTGCAATAACATAAATAAATCTCTATAGGTTCACATGGTATACTTTGTATTGTAATCAGTTGATTAACGTTTTGCAGCAGGAGCTCACCCAAAGGGTCTTGATGATCAAACCACATACAAGACAATCTTGACCCCTCAGATGGAAGCTCGAGTTACAAGGTCTAAACAACAAGCTATGACAAGTCAAGAGCAAGCCAAGCCAAGCCACCCCAATGAAGAAGACAGTCCAGGGTTCAATAGCCCATGCCCACCCCCAACACAACCCACATTTCCCACACAAAACAGAAACAGAGCCATTCAGGCCCAGACAGACCAGTTAACAAACCCTGCATCTAGGAGGTACACCAGAGCATCCCAACCACCCCCACCATGGCCTACCATCAAGCCAACCCATTAAGCTACAAGTTTGCCCAGGACAAACCCTTTTGAAGTCTAGTAAAAATTCGTGAAACAGACACCCCAAGTTAGAGTCCAGCAAACAACTAAAAACAGAGAAGGTACATGTCAGATTGTGGCTTCCTTTTGTTTAAGTCAACTTGTCATCGTCCAAGGCAGGTCTTATCTAAGTTATAGTAAGAGTAGAGAGTCCCAAGGAGCAGCAACACACCCAGGCAAGGCAGTAAGACAACAAGAGCAACAGATTTCCATTTCAGGAAAAATCCAAAACTGCTTTATTTGCTTTTGTTCAGTCTGTTTTCTTTTGTGTCTTGTGTCTGTTCTTATTAGTTGTTGAGCTCGTCCTATTGTGAGGCTCTTAATTAGTGTCAGTAGAAGTAGTTTAGATCCTAAGCTAGCCCTTGGATGATCTATTCATCCAATGGCTCACAAGATATCAACCTCTCTATATAAAGGGGTCTTGTATGATTGTTGTAGGCAGACTTTTTATGAATGAATGAACTTTGAGAAATCCCTCAAAACTATCAAACTTGTGCTAAGAGCTGTAGTTTGAAGCAAGCCTGATACATCTTCAAGGTGTTTGATCAGTGCCTTGTATTGTGAGTCAAGTTATATCTGTGCATTGCTGTGATTAACTTACTTGCTGTTGAGTCTAGTCTAGGGTGTTTGTGCTTTGCTGTAACACTTGAAAACTGTCTCTAAACTAGTCTTTGAGTCCTTTTCTCTTGTGCCTTGCTGTAGAGGATTGTCTCCAAGTCATATCCCTTGTATCTTTCAGCTAAAATAACTCACAATCCCTAAAACAACACCCCTTGTTACTTGATATTATATTCAGTTTGAGTCAAGCTAATCAAGTCACTTAAAACTTGTGAACCTTAGTAGTTTACACTCCAAATTGGTTATCAGAGCTTTTGGTTGAGAGTCGTAGTGAGTTCATTTTCCCTAACTACATTTAAAAAAACACAAAAACAACCCAATGAGTGAAGAGAGAATCACCAACTTAGAGACTATGGTAGAAGGCATAACCAGAACTGTCACAAACCTCACAAGGGCTGTGAATGAAGCTCTTGATGGCAATCTTGCCATAGGAGGAAGAGGCAGAGGTCGTGGAAGAGGCCAAGGAGGAGGCAGAGGAAGGCCACCTGATGATGAAGAGTACCCAGACTCAGATGACTCAACAAGGAGCAGGGCCTCCATCCACAGGCACATAGACAAGCATCTTAAGGTAGACATTCCTGAGTTTTCTGGTAGTCTTAATCCTGATGATTTGTTAGAATGGTTAAGAGAAGTAGAAAGGATCTTTGAGTACAAAGGATATAATGATTCTAAGTCTTTTAAAGTAGCCATCCTTAAACTGAAAGGGTATGCTTCCCTTTGGTATGAAACCATGAAAGGGTTAAGGGCTAGGGAAGGGAAAGAACCCATCAAGTCTTGGACTAAACTGAAAAAGAAACTACTAGACAAGTTTGTTGCTAAGGATTACACCCAGGATCTGTTTATCAAATTGTCTAAGTTGAAACAAGGAGACAAACCTGTTGAATCTTATCTGAGAGAGTTTGAGCAACTCACCTTGCAGTGTGACATAAATGAGAAACCTGAGCAAAGGATTGCTAGGTACCTAGAGGGTCTAGATAAGAGTATTGCTAACAAGGTTAGGATGCAACCTCTTTGGTCATTTGATGATGTTGTCAACCTATCTCTGAGAATTGAGAAGATAGGGAAGACTAAGCCTGCTACACCAAAACCTGTTAGGCCTTTTCAAACCAGACCTTATAGTGGGTTTAGAGCCATGGATACCCCTAAGACAGCACCCCCACCTACCTTAGACAAGGGTAAGGGCATCATGGGTCAAAAGCCAAGCACTTCATTGACTGAGAACAGAATTAGGTGCTTCCAATGTCAAGGCTATGGACATTTCAGGAAGGATTGCCCTTCTAAGAAGACCTTAACTATAATGGAAGTTGAGGCTTGGGAGAAAGAGGGTCTAGTTGAGTATGAGAGGGATGAGCCTGAGGTTGAAGAAGTGGTGAGTGAGGAAGAAGAGTCTAGTCAGGAGGCAATAGTGGCACTCCCTGACACAGGCCACAGCTTAGTCCTATGGAGAGTAATGCATTCACAACAGATACCTTTGGAGGAGGATCAAAGGTCCCTCATTTTCAGGAGCAGATGTACCATACAAGGGAGGGTTTGTAACCTTATTATAGATGGAGGTAGTTGTACCAATGTGGCTTCTGTTACTATGGTTGATAAGCTGAAGTTGAGCACTCAAGATCACCCCCACCCCTATAAGTTGAGATGGCTGAGTAAGGGAGCAGAGGTTAAGGTGGATAAGCAATGCATGGTCCCTTTCTCCATTGGCAGTGTGTACAAGGATGAAGTATTGTGTGATGTGGTTCCAATGGATGCCTGTCACTTGCTATTAGGAAGGCCATGGGAGTTTGATAAAAGCTCCATACACCAAGGAAGAAGCAATACCTATTCTTTCAAGCATGGGAGCAGGAAGGTGACATTAGCCCCCTTGCCACCACACCAGAAGAGCTATGGGAGTCCAAGTATGGCTGAGGATTTTAGTGGAGTTGTATTTCTATCTGAGTCAGCAATGGTCAAGGAGTGTAGTGAGGAGCAACCTATAGTAATGCTGCTATCAAAAGAAGTTCAGGAAGAGGAGTCTAAGGTGATCCCTGCAGATGTTAAGCCCCTCATTGATCAGTTCAAGGAAGTGTTTCCAGAGGAACTTCCTGATGGCTTACCCCCTTTGAGAGGGATTGAACACCAAATAGACCTTGTGCCAGGGTCTGTACTACCTAATAGACCAGCCTACAGATGTGATCCTAAGGCTACACAAGAGCTGCAAAAGCAAGTTGGAGAGTTGATGAGTAAAGGGTTTGTAAGGGAGTCATTAAGCCCTTGTGCTGTGCCTGCATTGTTGGTTCCTAAGAAGGATGGGACTTGGAGGATGTGCATAGATAGCAGGGCTATCAACAACATCACAGTCAAGTATAGGTTCCCTATACCTAGGCTTGATGACATGTTGGATGAACTAAGTGGCTCAAGGTTCTTTTCTAAGATTGACTTGAGGCAAGGTTACCATCAATTGAGGATCAGGGAAGGAGATGAGTGGAAGACAGCCTTCAAAACAAAGCATGGCCTTTATGAGTGGCTTGTCATGCCCTTTGGCCTGTCAAATGCCCCAAGTACCTTCATGAGATTGATGACAGAAGTGCTTAGGCCTTGCCTAGGGAGATTTGTGGTGGTATACTTTGATGATATCCTCATCTACAGCAAGAGCAAGGATGATCATTTGAGGCATCTTGAGGCTGTGTTTGAAATACTTAAGGAGAGCAAGCTCTTTGGGAAGCTTGAGAAGTGCACCTTCATGACTGAGGAAATCAAGTTTCTAGGATATGTGGTATCTGGTAGAGGCATCTCAGTTGATCAAGACAAGATCATTGCAGTCCAGTCTTGGCCTATCCCTAGAAGTATCACAGAAGTAAGGGGATTCCATGGCTTAGCATCCTTCTACAGAAGATTCATTAAGGACTTTAGCACCATTGCAGCACCTCTCACTGAGTGCATGAAGAAGGGAGAATTCACTTGGACTGAGAATGCCTTACAGGCTTTCAAACACATGAAGAAGCTCTTGTGCAGTGCACCTATCCTAAGATTGCCAAACTTTGATTGCCTATTTGAGGTTGAATGTGATGCAAGTGGAGTGGGAATTGGAGCTGTCCTCATCCAAGAGAAGAAGCATGTAGCCTATTTTAGTGAAAAGCTAAGTGGTGCCAAGCTAAACTATTCTACATATGATAAAGAGTTCTATGCTCTTGTCAGAGCTCTGAGGCATTGGAGTCATTACCTGAAGCCCAAACCTTTTGTCTTACACTCTGATCATGAGGCATTGAAGTACATAGGAGGCCAACATAAGCTCAGTCACAGACATGCTAAGTGGGTGGAGTTCCTTCAATCATTCACCTTTTCTAGCAAATACAAAGAGGGCAAACAGAATGTGGTAGCTGATGCTTTGTCTAGGAAGTACACTCTGCTATCAACTATGGAGCAAAGGGTTCTTGGCTTTGAGTTCATGAAGGACATGTATCAAGAAGATCCAGACTTTGCAGAAGATTGGCTAGCACAGAAAGAGGGAACAAGAACCATTGATTCACCCTACACATTGCAAAATGGATTCTTGTTTTAAGGAAACAAGCTGTGTGTCCCCAGAGGATCTTATAGGAGTCTATTGATCAAGGAGGTACATGGAAGTGGCCTTGGAGGACACTTTGGAGTTCAGAAAACTGTGGACATACTACAAGATCAATTCCACTAGCCTAAGATGATGGGAGAAGTTCAAATAGTGCTCAGAAGGTGTGGAGTTTGTCAAAAGGCCAAGAGTTCTTTCCAAGCAGGACCTTACACTCCCCTACCAGTCCCATGTAGGCCTTGGGAGGATGTAAGTATGGATTTCATAATGGCATTGCCTAGGACAGCAAGAGGGAAGGATTCTATCATGGTGGTTGTGGACAGGTTCAGTAAGATGGCACATTTCATTGCTTGCAAGAAGACTGAGGATGCTGTGAGTGTAGCAGAGCTATACCTTGATGAGGTGGTGAGGTTACATGGAGTTCCAAGGACCATTGTGTCTGACAGAGACACAAAGTTTATGAGCCATTTCTGGAGAACATTGTGGAAGCTGCTTAACACTAGGTTGTTGTTTAGTACCTCCCATCACCCTCAAACTGATGGCCAAACTGAGGTGACTAACAAGACCTTGGGAAGAATCTTGAGGTGTATAGTCAGCAAATCTCTCAAGGATTGGGACTTGAAGTTGGCTCAAGCAGAGTTCTCTTTCAATAGAGCTCCATCAGCAGCCACAGGCCACTCCCCCTTTGAAGTGGTCTATGGTACTAACCCCTTAATGCCTTTGAGTTTGTCTAATGTGTGCAGGTTAGAAGTCCACTATGATGCCAAGAAGAGGGTGGAACAAATGTTAAAACTCCATGAATCAGTCAGGAAACAAATTGAGAAAGCTAATGATCTGTACAAGAAGAATGCCAAGGTTCCTAAGACCAAGAAAGACTTTACACCAGAAGATCTAGTATGGATCAACCTAAGGAAAGACAGGTTCCCTTCCAAGAGAAAGAACAAGCTAGAGCCCAGAGCAGATGGTCCTTTTCAAGTCATAGAAAAGATAGGTCCTAATGCCTACAAAATTGATCTACCAGGAGAGTATGCAGTCCATGGAACATTCAATGTGGGAGATCTTAGTCCTTTCTATGAAGACTCTGAGGGGGAGGAAGACACAGGCTTGAGGTCAAGCCCTTTTCAACCTGGGGAGGCTGCAGCAGGAGCTCACCCAAAGGGTCTTGATGATCAAACCACATACAAGACAATCTTGACCCCTCAGATGGAAGCTCGAGTTACAAGGTCTAAACAACAAGCTATGACAAGTCAAGAGCAAGCCAAGCCAAGCCACCCCAATGAAGGAGACAGTCCAGGGTTCAACAGCCCATGCCCACCCCCAACACAACCCACATTTCAAACACAAAACAGAAACAGAGCCATTCAGGCCCAGACATACCAGTTAACAAACCCTGCATCTAGGAGGTACACCAGAGCATCCCAACCACCCCCACCATGGCCTACCATCAAGCCAACCCATTAAGCTACAAGTTTGCCCAGGACAAACCCTTTTGAAGTCTAGTAAAAATTCGTGAAAACAGACACCCCAAGTTAGAGTCCAGCAAACAACTAAAAACAGAGAAGGTACATGTCAGATTGTGGCTTCCTTTTGTTTAAGTCAACTTGTCATCGTCCAAGGCAGGTCTTATCTAAGTTATAGTAAGAGTAGAGAGTCCCAAGGAGCAGCAACACACCCAGGCAAGGCAGTAAGACAACAAGAGCAACAGATTTCCATTTCAGAAAAAATCCAAAAACTGCTTTATTTGCTTTTGTTCAGTCTGTTTTCTTTTGTGTCTTGTGTCTGTTCTTATTAGTTGTTGAGCTCGTCCTATTGTGAGGCTCTTAATTAGTGTCAGTAGAAGTAGTTTAGATCCTAAGCTAGCCCTTGGATGATCTATTCATCCAATGGCTCACAAGATATCAACCTCTCTATATAAAGGGGTCTTGTATGATTGTTGTAGGAGACTTTTATGAATGAATGAACTTTGAGAAATCCCTCAAAACTATCAAACTTGTGCTAAGAGCTGTAGTTTGAAGCAAGCCTGATACATCTTCAAGGTGTTTGATCAGTGCCTTGTATTGTGAGTCAAGTTATATCTGTGCATTGCTGTGATTAACTTACTTGCTGTTGAGTCTAGTCTAGGGTGTTTGTGCTTTGCTGTAACACTTGAAAACTGTCTCTAAACTAGTCTTTGAGTCCTTTCTCTTGTGCCTTGCTGTAGAGGATTGTCTCCAAGTCATATCCCTTGTATCTTTCAGCTAAAATAACTCACAATCACTAAAACAACACCCCTTGTTACTTGATATTGTATTCAGTTTGAGTCAAGCTAATCAAGTCACTTAAAAACTTGTGAACCTTAGTAGTTTACACTCCACGTTTATCGATAACGTTGGCTGGCTAGATTACGTGTTGACGTTATTGTCATACAGATGGCGGTGATCAACTGATCCCTAAAAGTCACACCTAAAGGATGTGATTGAGAGATGTGATTATTTGAGAAAATAATCATATTGATGCCTTATTAAATGACTAAAAGGTTAGTCGGTGTTTTTGACTAAAAGGTTAGCCAATGTGATGATGATATAATTATTTAATAACGATTAAATAATGTTAGCTAAGACGAATTAACTGTAATTCGTAATTAAATATAAAATGTTATCTTTAGTTGTAGTATATAATGTGAGCTTAAACGAATTAAAATGTTAATTCGTAATTAAACATAAACCGTTATATTTAATTAGCAGGATTCTAAATATACCGATATTTATAATTGAAGTATATATTATACGATTGTCATAATAATTGTTATGTTAATATATCCACTGCAAAATGTTGTAATGGACCTTATTAATGTATGACAACATATTAGACAAATATAATATGTATAACATTATATTAAATAGAAGCTAATATAACCGAAAAAGAGTCCAGATTACTCTGAGGAATTTCGGTCAAAATGGTAACAAAATAAGAGAAAAATATCCCTTATTTTTCTCCTATTTTGAGCCGTGTGATAGGTGAGTATA
>JAIUZE010010505.1:0-39725 GCA_022085475.1 Heliosperma pusillum
AACAGATACCTTTGGAGGAGGATCAAAGGTCCCTCATTTTCAGGAGCAGATGTACCATACAAGGGAGGGTTTGTAACCTTATTATAGATGGAGGTAGTTGTACCAATGTGGCCTCTGTTACTATGGTTGATAAGCTGAAGTTGAGCACTCAAGATCACCCTCACCCCTATAAGTTGAGATGGGTCCCATTCTTCATTGGAAGTGTGTACAAAGATGAAGTTCTGTGTGATGTGGTTCTAATGGATGCCTGTCACTTATTATTAGGAAGACCATGGGAGTTTGATAAAAGCTCCATACACCAAGGAAGAAGCAACACCTATTCCTTCAAGCATGGGAGCAGGAAGGTGACATTAGCCCCTTTGCCACCTCATCAGAAGAGCTATGGAAGTCCCAATGTGGCTGAAGACTTTAGTGGAGTCTTGTTTCTGTCTGAATCAGCAATGGTCAAAGAGTGTAGTGAAGAGCAACCTATATTAATACTGCTATCAAAAGAAGTTCAGGAAGAGGAGTCTAAGGTAATCCCTGCAGAAGTTAAACCCCTCATTGATCAGTTCAAGGAAGTGTTCCCAGAGGAACTTCCTGATGGCTTACCCCCTTTGAGAGGAATTGAACACCAGATAGACCTTGTGCCAGGGTCTGTACTACCTAATAGACCAGCATATAGGTGTGATCCCAAGGCTACACAAGAGTTGCAGAAACAGGTTGGAGAGTTGATGAGCAAAGGTTTTGTAAGAGAATCCTTAAGTCCATGTGCTGTACCTGCATTACTGGTTCCTAAGAAGGATGGGACTTGGAGGATGTGCATAGATAGCACGGCTATCAATAACATCACAGTCAAGTACAGGTTTCCTATACCTAGGCTTGATGACATGTTGGATGAGCTGAGTGGCTCAAGGTTCTTTTCTAAGATTGATTTGAGGCAAGGTTATCATCAATTGAGGATCAGAGAAGGAGATGAGTGGAAGACAACCTTCAAGACAAAGCATGGCCTCTATGAGTGGCTTGTTATGCCCTTTGGCCTGTCAAATGCCCCAAGTACCTTCATGAGATTGATGATAGAAGTGCTTAGGCCTTGCCTAGGGAGATTTGTGGTCGTATACTTTGATGATATTCTCATCTACAGCAAGAGCAAGGATGATCATTTGAGGCATCTTGAGGCTGTGTTTGAGATACTTAAGGAGAGTAAACTCTTTGGGAAGCTTGAGAAATGCACCTTTATGACTGAGGAAGTCAAGTTTCTAGGATATGTGGTGTCTGGTAGAGGCATTTCAGTGGATCAAGACAAGATCATTGCAGTTCAGTCTTGGCATGTTCCTAAGAATATCACAGAAGTAAGAGGATTTCATGGCCTAGCATCTTTCTATAGGAGGTTCATTAAAAACTTCAGCACTATTGCAGCACCCCTCACTGAATGTATGAAGAAAGGAGAGTTCACTTGGACTGAGAATGCCTTGCAAGCTTTCAAATACATGAAGAAACTGTTGTGCAGTGCACCTATCCTCAGGTTATCTGATTTTAATTGCCTATTTGAGGTTGAATGTGATGCAAGTGGAGTAGGAATTGGAGTTGTCCTTATCCAAGAGAAGAAACCTGTAGCTTATTTCAATGAAAAGCTAAGTGGTGCCAAGCTGAGCTATTCTACATATGACAAAGAGTTCTATGCTCTTGTCAGAGCTCTAAGGCATTGGAGTCATTAACTGAAGCCCAAGCCTTTTGTCTTACACTCTGATCATGAGGCATTGAAGTACATAGGAGGCCATCATAAGCTCAGTCATAGGCATGCTAAATGGGTGGAGTTCCTCCAGTCATTCACCTTTTCTAGCAAATACAAAGAGGGAAAACAAAATGTGGTGGCCGATGCATTGTCTAGGAGGTACACTCTGCTATCAACCATGGAGCAGAGGGTTCTTGGCTTTGAATTCATGAAGGACATGTATCACGAAGATCCAGACTTTGCAGAAGATTGGTTAGCACAGAAAGAGGGTACAAAGACCATTGATTCACCCTACACTCTACAAAATGGATTCCTGTTCAAGGGAAACAAGCTCTGTGTTCCCAGAGGGTCTTATAGGAGTCTATTGATCAAGGAGGTGCATGGAAGTGGCCTTGGAGGACACTTTGGGGTTCAGAAGACTGTGGAAGACTGTGGACATACTACAAGATCAGTTTTACTGGCCTAAGATGATGGGAGAAGTCCAAATAGTGCTCAGAAGGTGTGAAGTTTGTCAAAAAGCCAAGAGTTCATTTCAAGCGGGACCTTATACTCCCTTACCAGTCCCATGTAGGCCTTGGGAAGATGTAAGTATGGACTTCATAGTAGCATTGCCTAGGACAGCAAGAGGGAAAGATTCTATCATGGTGGTTGTGGATAGATTCAGCAAGATGGCACATTTCATTGCCTGTAAGAAGACTGAAGATGTTGTGAGTGTGGCAGAGCTATATCTTGATGAGGTGGTGAGGTTACATGGAGTTCCAAGGACTATTGTATCTGACAGAGACACAAAGTTTATGAGCCATTTCTGGAGAACATTGTGGAAGCTGCTTAATACAAGGTTATTGTTCAGCACCTCCCATCATCCTAAAACAGATGGGCAAACTGAGGTGACCAACAAGACCTTGGGAAGGATCTTGAGGTCTATAGTCAGCAAATCTCTCAAGGATTGGGACTTAAAGCTGGCTCAAGCAGAGTTCTCTTTCAATAGAGCTCCATCAGCAGCCACAGGCCACTCCCCCTTTGAAGTGGTCTATGGTACTAACCCCTTAATGCCTTTTAATTTGTCTAATGTGTGCAGGTCAGAGATCCACTATGATGCCAAGAATAGGGTGGAACAAATGCTAAAACTCCATGAGTCAGTCAGAAAACAAATTGGGAAAACCAATGATCTATACAAGAAGAATGCCAAGGTTCCTAAGGCAAAGAAAGACTTTGCACCTGGAGATTTAGTGTGGATCAACCTAAGGAAAGAAAGGTTCCCTTCCAAGAGAAAGAATAAGCTAGAGCCAAGAGCAGATGGTCCCTTTCAAGTCATAGAAAAGATAGGTCCTAATGCCTACAGAATTGATTTACCAGGAGAGTATGCAGTTCATGGGACATTCAATGTTGGAGATCTTAGTCCCTTCTATAAAGACTCTGAGGGAGAAGAAGACACAGGCTTGAGGTCAAGCCCTTTTCAATCTGGGGAGGCTGCAGCAGGAGCTCACCCAAGGGGCCTTGATGATCAAGCCACAAACCAGACAAGCATAACCCCAAGACCCCCTCAGATGGAAGCTCGAGTTACAAGGTCCAAACAACAAGCCATGCCAAGCCAAGATCAAGCCAGGCCAAGCCACACCAGTGAGGAAGACAGTCCAGGGCTCAACAAGCCATGCCAAGCCCCAACACAGTCCACATTACCCACACAAGACAGAAACAAAGCTATTCAGGACCAGGCAGACCAATCAGCAAACCCTGCACCTAGGAGGTACACCAGAGCATCCCAACCACCCCCACCATGGCCTACCATCAAGCCAACCTACTAAACTACAAGTTTTTCCAGGATAGCCCCTTTTGAAGTCTAGCAAAAATTCAAGTAACAAGCACCCCAAGCTAGAGTCAGTGAACATTAAAGCAGAGAAGGTACAAGTCAGAGTGTGGCTTCCTTTTTGTTTAAGTCAACTTGTCCTCGTCCAAGGCAGGTTTTATCTAAGTCCTAATAAGAGTAGAGAGCCCCAAGGAGCAGCAACACATCCAGGCAAAGCAGCAAGACAACAAGAACAACAGATTTCCATTTCAGGAAAACTCCAAAAACTGCTTTATTGCTTTTTGTTCAGTCTGTTTTGTGTCTTTGTGTCTGTACTAGTTAGCTGTTGAACTCGTCCTCTTGTGAGGCCCTTAATTAGTAGCTGTTGTAGTAGTTCAAGTCCAAAGCTGGCCCTTAGATGAACTTTACATCCAAGGGATCACCTTGTATCAGCCTCCCTATATAAAGAGGGTAGTATGTATTGTTTTAGTCAGACTTTATGAATGAATTAACTTTGAGAAATCCCTCAAATCTTTCAAACTTGTGCTAAGAGCTGTAGTTTGAGTCAAGCATGATACATCTTCAAGGTGTTTGATCAGTGTCTTGCTTTGTGAGTCAAGTTATATCTGTGCCTTGCTGTGATTAGCTTGCTTGCTGTTTGAGTCTAGTCTAGGGTGTTTGTGCTTTGCTGTAACACTTGAAACCTGTCTCTGAACTAGTCTTTGAGTCTCTTATCTTGTGATATGCTGTAGGGGAGCTTCTCTAAGTCATATCCTTTGAATTTCAGTTGATATAAGTCACTCTCTCTAAAACAGCCCCCATTTCTGTCTATGTTTGATTTCAGTCTAAGTAAACTTAGCTAGACTTCCCTTAAACTCACAAGTCATAGTAGTTTACACTCCAGAGTGTGCGTTGACTATTTTGACAATCTTTCTCTTTTTGATGATGTCAAGAGGGGGAAATAATGGTGGATCTCGTACATGGTGGATCTCGTACCTAGTAGCTACTAATCTTTAGACCTTTGACTATGAAGTTTTTCTCTTAGCGTTTCAAAAACTAAAGGTTCATTTCAACGACGTTGATCTTTGATTGTTTTCTATTTCTATCTAATGTCATGATTATTATTGTCTTACTAGTCTTGTGTTGAGGGTGAACTTGTCACTAAGGACTTGTCATCATCAAAGGGGGAATTTGTTGAACCATGTTTGTTGATGATGACAAGTCCGTGTTACTTGTCGTTTAACATGTTTGATTGCTTTGTGCATGCCTAGATATGTTATTCACAAAATTCAAAAGTTGGAATGAAGCTTGATGATCAATGAAGATTAATTCTAGTCAATTGTCGTGTGTCTAGTTGGTGTGAAGATTATGATCTTCAGCATAACTCGTTTTGGCTGTTTTACACAGCCTCACAGACTGTTTAAATCTGGTCGGCTCAGCAGAGAAAAACGCTGAATGTTTTCGAAGATATTTCGTGAGATTTGGAAAAGATTTCTTAAAACAATTTTACTTGAACGAAATTTTCTGATAAAATAATTCTCTTTTTGTTGGAAAATATTATTTTGAAAGATTAAATATTTGAAAGATTATTTTATTCAAAATTTGGAATATATATATATATTGGAAAATATTTTATCTCTTATAATATGCTTTCCTTATCTTGTCAAACTCTCCTAATAATATTTCTATATATTTGAGAGTCCATATCAGAATTAATTACCTCACCAATTTGTGCTGAAACGTTAATTTGCAAAAAGATTTGAGCTTTGATTTTATTTTCTAAAAAACCCTTTTTGCAAAACTTTTTTGAGTTGTGTCTTTCTTTTTGAGTTGCTCTTGATCATCCATATTCTAAGGATTTTGTTCTCCATTGTTCAAAAAGGTGAACCATATAGGGAGACAAAAGATTTGAAATTTTCAGATTTGTGAGTGAGAGATTTATTGGGGTACGGGGGTTCTTCTTTGTAATCGGGTTGATTTATAAATAAAATATTAATAAGAGAGATATTGGAGGTAGACCTTTAGAGAGTAGGTCGAACCACTTAAAAATCGCTGCATTCTTATTATTGTTTGATCGTTATTTTGTTTTCTTGCATTTCGATTCATTCACAAATCTGTTCGAATCAATACTGCACAATATCCATTGTTTAAACAGTTCGCTGAACTGTTTAATTTGCCTAAGTGCTGATTCAGAATAGATAAATTACGAGTTTTGTGTTTAAACTTTTAAAAGGTACTTAATTCACCCCCCCTCTTAAGTATTAGATCCATAAACTCAACAAATAGTATCAGAGCCGACGGTTCAGCTTGGGACCGCAAGGTGCGATGTGATGATGGTTCTCAAGATGAAGCAGAGTAGTGTCGTGGTTTCAGAGTAGCACCACCGTTGGACTCCCCCCCTTGGTTGGCCATTGATGCGGAGTAGCATTGTGCGGAGTAGCCTGGTTGGCCCAACACGGAGTTGTGTCGGGTGCAGAGTTGTGACAACCCTCGCGAATGCGGAAATATAAAACATACAAGCATGTGAATTATATAGCGGAAAATACGGTATTTTAAAAACCTTTATACATGCAAGATAGAAAAATACGAGGAGTGTCAAAATATTACAAACTAAATAAAAATACCACAAGAGACGTAGTCTCTCAAAGTGTTAACAAAAGACAAAGTAATTAGCAACTAGCTAAACAACGTCTAGAGGTGTTTCATCCAGGAACAACGCCCGCTAGCTCACACCCGAACCCCAAAATAGCATAAGCAAAAAGCCATCCATGCAAGCAACCTGTTCATTCATGAAAAACATGAACGCCACAATCAGTGGGGAGTAACTCCGGGTTCTCCCAGCCATATCACCTTAAACGTACATATAAGGAAATACAAAAGTAAAGCATGCATATATAGATATACATGTGAGTTACGATAAGAATAGATAGGCAATCGAATAAATAATGATAAGATCATATGGAAATCAAATCCGAAACCATCATGTTATTCAAAGACTCGGGGAAGACACTCTTAGGCAACCGAATACGCTCACTAGGGCTTGCATCTCACCGTTAGCGGTATAAGATTGATAAGATTGAGACTCGACAGACAAACCATCCAAGTCATGCGATGATCACAATAATATCCAACATATTATCATCCATTCACGAACCAAGACAATGACGGTGTCCAATCATGCAATGACCATGAACAATATCATGAAATCACGCATTCAAGAACGACACAAGACGACAACTCTCACGGTAAATGAAACGCACTAGCATCGTGTACATGGCAAGTATGATTAACAGGCATCCACGGGATAAGCATTTCCCTGAACTCATACACGATGCTACATTTCGTATATGTAGACTAATTTCCTCCTGGTAGCACGACGATATAAATATCCGGTCCTAGTCTAAACCTGGCCAGGATCTCGGAATAAACGTTTTTCCGATTCGACATGCGATAAACGTTTCGCATCCAAGACTCGGTCTTACACTAGACGCCGAGTACCCCAAATTCGGTAGATCAATTCCGAAAGAGGCGGAAAAGAGCACAAGCCTCATAACAAGCGGTACGCTACATGCAAATAACACCACCTCGCAAGTACACAACATTTGACGGCCGGGTCGATCAACGCATAGCGTTCAACTCCCAACAACGTCGTCGTATGCCCACTAACACATGCATTTAAGCAGTAGGATACCTCTCCGTTCCGACATTCCAGCCTTACGAACGGGAAGGTAGCCAAGGGAATGAGAGTACAAAGCACAAGACAAAATAGTGCTCAAACCGTAACATTTGTAAAAACCGACTCAAAGTGGGAACATACCAAAAACCGTCACAAAACATGAGAATAGGGAATCATATAAGTTTAAATATGATAAACATGAGTCAATACATGATACATAAGCATTATAACAAGTTTATGAAGCATAATGAATAAAAACATAGATCACCTCTCCAAAACAACATTGTTTGGAAACCAACGAAAACAAGGGTCCACTTCAAACGGTCATAACTAGAGTTCTAGACATGGGAATGCAGAAATTCAAAGTGGAGGTGATAGCTTATCCTCTTACGGTTCCAACGAGATGTCACACGCCCAAAACAAGCAAGTAACGAAGGAGATATGATCATTTTACGAAAAGGGGTCAGTGCAGGAAAAGTTCTGTTGGCAGCGGGTGACGCGGCCTGCGTCCTACGACGCAGCCTGCGTCCTATTCGGACAGGTAAGAGTCACACAAGTCACCACAATTTCACTAAGGCATAATACAAGTATCATCTATCATCACAATTCATCAATTCTCATATCAATTATCAACTAACAACAACCATCATCAACAACACAATTCCTAAGATTACTAATCATATTCTAAATACGATTTCTAACATGGAAAACACATTAAAACACGTAAATGATATCGAGTAACCCTTCACCGTTACCTTTTCGCGTCTTTAAACGGTTTCTAAACCCTCCTAGTCTCCACCTACATACAATTACATAATAAAAGATGAATATCATTCACCTTAAGAAAGACGGATAATTTAAAAAGCGAGAAAGACGGTAATTTTATTACCAATACGGATAGAGGAAGCTAAGAGGGGAAGAATAAGACGAACTTACGTGAATTTGAACAAGAAATGAAGGCGTAGCGATGATTCGAAGATGGATGGAAATGGAGGCAAGGTTTTGGGTTTCTTAGAGAAGAAGAAATGAGTTTGGTGTTTGTTGAATGAAAAATAGGTTAAAGAGTATGAGGGAGTATAAGTAAAAGGGTGAGTCGGAAAAGTCAACGAAAGTCAAAGGCGGCTCAAAAGTCAAGAAAAGTCAAAGACGACTCAAAAGTTAAGAAAAGCCAAAGACGACTCAAAAGTCAAGAAAAGCCAAAGACGACTCAAAAGTCAAGAAAAGTCAAAGACGCCTTAAGACGGGATTCTCATGGAATCTCGCGGAAATTCCAAATACGGACTCGGAAATTCTAAATTCGACTCGAAACTTTAAATTCCAAATTAAAACTTAAATTTGCTGAAAAGATTTCGTAAAATATTTCTACTAGAAAAATAGGGTACATTTCCGGGTGTTACAAGAGTAGCGCCAATTGAGGGAGAGTTTCAGCACACACACATGTGAAAGGGGGAGATTGTTGAGGTCTCTTCCTATATGTGTGTTAGGGGCATTATCCCACATTGGTAGAATATGAGTGAAGGAACTAGTTTATAAGTAAGTGGGCTACTCCTCCTAACACCAATTGGTTTTAGGATGGAACATCACTTGCTTGTGGGCCGGTCTCATGCACCTAATTCTATAAGCCCGTTGCGAGGAGTCAACAAAGGTTACATGCGAACCATGTCTTGTGTAACTTCCCAAGGAGTACCCATTATGATTTCATCAACACACCGAGACAACGTTCATGCAAGTTCATCAAGGGATATCCAGGACCTCGTATCTCACTGCATCGGGTAAACTGTCGTATTTATGAAAATCAGCTTATGCCTCATGAAAAAATAAAAATGGAAAATGGAGATTAGTTTCATAAAGTTGTGAAAAAAAGGCATTTATTATATCTTTAAAAGTTTTTAACAATTTACACCGATGTGGCCAAGTAATAACATATATAGATTCATCATCATATCCTATTTATAACACTCATGTTAACATTTTTTATATTTAATAGCATCAAATAACATTTTATAAGACCCAAACTCCGAGAACCAAGCATCTCTTGAAGCCTATTACTGAGGCTAACTACAAGCAAAGATGTCTAGCTCTTTCTGATCGTGATAGCAGAAAAGGTGCACTTTATAGCCAATACTCTATGAAAGGATCCACGGGAAGATCTTCTTGTTCGGATTGCTAGCTTAGCCGCCCTTTTGTTTTGAATACAACCTTTTTAAGACTTTCCTATTAGAAAAAGAACATTCCATTTTGTTGGTGTATCTAATGACCATTTCTTAGGATTTAATCCCGACTTACGACACAAAATAATATATTCACATCTAAAATTCGTCCATTTGTAATCCATTTAATAACTTGTCTAATTGGGTTTAACAAAGGAAATAACATATATATACCTTCTTGGCCGGACAAGTTAACAATCAGAGCACAACATCTAATATGGACAAGTTCTCCCTTTAACAAGTTCATTTGTAGTTTCAAAAATTCTTGTTTCAAATGGGACGACCCGACTTAGGCAATACCGACTCTTTTAGTTTAGTATATTCAAAGCAATTTGTGTTCGCGGAAGCATTATTAAAATAAATAGACATGATGTTGTTGCTTAAGTTAAACTCGTTAATGATGTTGTTAATACGAGTGAAAATATTATAATCGGTGTGACGTTCTTCCATTAAATCAAAAGCAATAATATGTTTCTCTAATATAAAATCATCACCTATCCAATTTACGGTAATAATGCTTCTTCATATTGATTTTGAGTAGGACGTTTTAATATTTTTTCGACACTTTATAATAAAGCGGTTGTTGTAAAAAATTAGATAATATGTTACGATTTATATTGATAAGTTAACTAATACATGATTACATGTATTTATAGTTACAAAAGCTAAGAACTAATAGACCTAGCTAACAGACACTAGAAAATAGGATACAAAGACTCTAGATTTGACTTAACAAGAAGAGTAAAATAAGGAGAGAATTATGGCAGTAGACTCGAGGTAGGACTCGAGTTTGTTGTTGTAGTTGACTCGTTCTTTGTAGATGATGTTGACTCGGCTTTAGTCTTAACATGCTCCTGCAATATGGACGATTGAAGAGTAAGACCAATCTTGGAAGCAATGGATGTGAACCGTGGTTTGGCCAATGGTTTTATGAGAGTATCGCTAGCTGGTCATCGCCATTGACGTGTTGAATTCTGATAGTGGCCAACTGAACTTGTTCTCGAACGAAATGAAAAACAAGAGCATTATGTTTCATTCGGGAGTGAAAGATGGGGTTGGCCGAGTATTTTGCAACTCCCAAATCATCACAAAATATAACTATAGCATTAGGCAATGTAATTTTGAGTTCGAACATAAGCGATTTGAACCAAAGCATCTCCGAAGTGGTATCGGAAATTGCACGAAACTCAGCTTCAGTTGAAGATCTAGACAATGCGTGTTGCTTCTTAGAGGAGCGGGAAATGGGATTTTGACCAATAATGACAATAAAACCCACATTAGAGACATATTCATCCTTGTTTCCAGCCCAATCAGCATCATAATAGGCATGAAGATTGAACGGAGTGTCCTTGCGGAGATGAATACCATGATGAAGTGTGCCTTTTAAGTAACTTATTAATCGTTTTAGAGCTAGCCAATGAGTCGATGTGGGATGGTTCAGAAACTGAGCAAGTTTATTCACGAGAAACGCTATGTCAGGCCGTGCCAAAGAAAGATATTGTAAACTCCCAACAATAGCATTGTAGGAACTCTCATCTTCAATGGGTAGAACGGTGTGGCGAATTAATGGAGGATGCAAGAGCATTGAAGTGCGTGGTAGACGGACTGCACTCGAGCATGCTGTAGCGAGCTAGTGAGAATATCGAATATATATTTTGTCTGATTAAATGTGTAGACCGAACGCAGTAGGAGTGACTTCCATGCCAAGAAAATATGATAGCGGACTAAGATCCTTGAGCGAGAAATGACGAGATATGGCATGAATGAGCACAACAACACTTTCATTATTCGGACTTGTAATTATGATATCATCGACATATACTGACCCGACCCAATAAGGCTGGTCCGAGACCCGAAAGTGACCTGATAGACATGAAGTGACCCAATTTAAAGTGATATGAAGTGACCCGATCGACCCAAAATGGCTTTATTTAGGCAAAATCGACTCGAAACAACTCAAACGACTCAGAACTAGCCGACCCAAAATGACCCGATCCGAAGTGACCCAACCCAAATATGATCCGATCCAAAAGTTACATATTCATTTGGCCCACAACATTACCAACTTATCCTTATATCCATTTAATATTTACACAAAATGTTATTACATGATCCACCTATTAACCCACCATTAAACCCTGGCTCACCTATTTTTCCTTTTTTACCTCTCCTTTTTTCACTTTTTCTTAAATACTCTATTTTTTTTTCATATGTTACCTTTTATCTGGATCGTAGGGAGTATACGATAAATGTTGAAGGTTCTAATATTCATTTATTAGGTGTACATTGATATAGTACACTCGATATAATAAAATATTCCGTGAATTTTTAAAGCCATTGAATAAGTGGCACTAAAAAGAGGTCAAATTCAGCATTTTACATCGTCTTAGAACATACTCTTTGTAATCCAATCCAAACTATTCATCCACTTTTTAAAGTTAAGGTTGTTAAATATTGAACTCGATTATACTTAGTCAAATTTCATATTTACCTTTGTTATAAAAAGTGGTTTTAGGAAAATTATAATATCAACACAAAACAAATAATATATAATGAAGAAAAACATGGTAAAAATGTTGTCTCAGAAATCCTCAAAAGTGAAATGGGTAGGTTGGATTAGATCGGACAAAATATTATTTATTTTCGCTATTGTCTTAAGTTGGTTAACAGCATTTCCAATGGTTTGACTTGGGGACTTGCTTGCAATTTTATAAGTTAGTAGCCTAACCATTAGAGTAGTCCATGTAGAATACCTTTGCTTAAAAGGACCCACCAAAATTTTGAGTCAGTAGCTCCATCGAGCTACTTGCTTAAAAGGACCCACAAGAATTTTTGACCAATAAGAAATAATGATAAAATTAAAAGAAGTTTTAATTTTATGTTCGAAATTTAGAAATTGAATAAATAAATAGATAAATGTGTTATGTGGTTCCAATTGAGGTAGTTGTATATTGGCTAAACCATTAGGGTAAATTGTAACTTAAAGTTGTTGTAACTTACAAATATTATGTTACAATGGTAAGCTAGTATCAACTAGCTTACCATTGAATATGCTCTAACTGGAAGCCATTTTGGTCGCTAACCAATAATTTAGCTGTTTTTGCTTGACTGTAATTGAAGAATTTCAATTGTTTGAATTCAAAACAGCAAATTATTAAGCGTAATTTCTACTAACATTTATGTCTAGAATTGTAGGAAGTTCTTTCGACCCCTTTAGAATGTCAAGAGGGACCATCCATAATCTTTGAATTGTATTATTTTATGACCGATTGATCTTAAATAAACTTGTCCACTTTAGAGCCAATTACGTTTGAGTAAGGATTATCAGAGAAATTAAAGAGCTTGATGAAGTCCACGTAGTTGTCGAATACCGAATACGTTATCGAAGGATATATTACATTATTACGTACAAAAATAATATCACAGGAAGACGGGTACTATTCGTCATAAACTGAAGACGGATAGAACTCCTCTCACAATGTGCAAGTGGGGAGGTAAGTGGAGGATAAATGGATCTTCTTACTTGTCCTCTCACTTGCATATTGTGAGAGGGGCACTATTCGTCTTCAGCTTATGATGGATAATACCCGTTTTAACTAAGACGAGCGGCAGTAATATATGGCATATTGGAAGTACAATATTTCTTAAGCTTCTAGCAGGTGCATTCAAAAAAGGTAATGATAAATACAATCCTTAGGGTTGTATATAAGCATTAAATAAATTACCTAATGTGGAATTAAATTAGGAATGTTTGACAAAATTACGCGTATATCGGTGACATTAATATTAAATATAAGCTTTTATTTTCTCTTATGGAGCCTTAAATACCGCCCTTAAGACTGTATATATCATTTTCCTTAAAAAAAATCATATTTCAAAGTGTTTGACCGTTCATCGAACTGAGTGGACAATTCTCACGTTGTACTATTAGAGTGTACATTCCAACTCCATTAGTCTTGCAAATGAGGAATTTTATGATAGTTGAAAGATAAATCTTATCGTACTTTATTTCAAATGAAGAATTTAAAGATAGTTAAAAATACTCCTTCCATTTCGGTCAATTGTTATTCTTTTATTTTGACATATAGATTAAGGAAAATATGGGGGACCATTTGTGGTTTCGCCTAGTGAATGATAAATGGACAATATTTTCATTTGATGATCAAATTACTTATAGAAGTCCTTACATATATAAAAAGAACAACAATTGACTGAGACACTATAAAAAAGAAGAAGACAATAATTGACCGGAACCGAGGAAGTAACTCTAATTTTATTTTTTTGGGTACATAGGGAGTAACTCTTATCGTATTCTAAAGATCATGGTAATAATATACTCCGTAAATATATATGAACTTTCGTAGTCATTAAAAGTTAAACATTAAATCATTTATTATAAAAACAATTTTAGGAACATTTGCCTAAGGAATTTACTTGCATTACTTAAATCATAAAGAAAATTACAATATGAATAACCGTAAGTAGCAATGGCAGAGGAGGACACATAATGATATAAGATAAGGTCTAACAAATTTCAAAAATTTCAACAAAAAGTTTCAAAGATCTCATAGGTGTTGAGTATGATGTTGCTCAAAACCTAAGTGTTCTAGCTCTCTAACTCTGTTATTACCATTCATTACTGTGTTTATTACCATTGAAACACCAGATTTTATGTCTTCTCCTTGTGACTGTTATGCATCCGTCTCCTTGTACTATAAAAACCTGCTACTATTTCAGTTCTACACACATAAAAATCAAATACTCATTTCTTCCTATACAATTCTACTTATGTCCTATAGAAAATAGTTCTCACTTTCTTATTCGAAGTAAACCATAGTACGAAATAAGGCGTTAACCCTGGAATCGGTGATTAAGGAATCCAAGTACACTACTGTGCAGGTCTAACTGACTTGTGGCAATTTTCCTACACGACGTTTCAATTCTAGTCATCGATCAGATAAGTTTATATTTACGATCCATCACTGATACACAGATTTTGTGCTACATGATCTTTCGAGCTACCCAATAATGAAAGGCTAGCTCACGAGTCACGACCGACGTTAATACATACGGACGTGCGAAAACCAAATGAAGAACACAAAACATGGCTACTTGACTAGTGTTCGTACCCATTAATGTGACATGTAACAACCTCGCCCTAATATGTACGAGTACATTGTTGATCATTATTATCGTACGTAACCATATACTAAGAACTTGTATGTAGCATGCCTATAATCTTTTGGGCTGTAGGCTCCCTTGGTTTAGTAGACAATGAGTGATAGAAATAGCACTTCACTAATAATATAGCCAAATTAGGCATGACTCATAAGTACATAATTTCATCACTATCCAACATTTATTATGATAATAATCTCACTGAAATGTAGGAAGTAATTGGCACTTTATGTCATTAACAGCTCCCTCGTGATCTTCATTCACTCTCCATCATGGCCCTACTACTATATGCATAGTCTATGGTACACAAGTAACACAACTACACCCCAAAAAATAACATTAATAATGGTGGGCTACATTATATATAAAAAAATTGAATCTTATACTCGATCAATTCACTAAAAATTATAATTAACAAAATTTGGTAATAAGCCTTTGACTAATAAACTTAAGTACAAATGTACAAGTCATAATTAAAATGAAAAGGAGAAGTTATTTAACTAGGGATATTAGACCTATCACTAGTTTCGCTTATTATATTTAAAAATAGAATAATTAATTTGGAATATGGAAATAAAAAAAATGACAAATTGACGATAACAGTGAATTAGAGGGAGTAGCATACACTTTAGTAACAGTAGGTCTCCTGAGAGACGGTATTTCAATAAACTTATTGAGAGACCAATTATAAACTAATGAAAAAAGGGTACAAATTAAAAAATAATAAAAGGGTTACATATCATAAAATGGAGTACTAATAAAAATGGTTACAATATATGATAAAATAGGTACAATTGTTATGAAATGTACCGAACAAAAAAAAAAAGTTTGAGTAACAATCAATAATAAAAAAGTACGGGAATTATATAAAATGGTACGATAAAATAGTCTCTCAATAACTTAGTGAGAGACCGTCTCTCCAAAGTTTTGGTGTTTTAGTAATTTGGTAAAATTTAATCAGTAATCCGTGATTTTGTAGACAGTAATTTTACAAAACATAATAAGTATTAATTTAGACCTGGCAAACGGGTCCACCGGGCCAGGTTTGGGTTTGGTTTGGGCCGGGTCGAGTTATCATTTTCGGTTTGGGTTAATTATTGGGTCAAATATTATCAAATTATTAATGGATAGTAATCCATTTGCAACAATAAACAATCTGGTTGGGTTATACTAGGCCTGGTCAATTCGGGTTTCAAATCAAGCTCGAGTCTTTAATTCAGGTGTCAGGCCAGGTTCAGATGGGTTTTGTCATGCCTAGATATTATATGTATAGGGGTAAATGATATAGTATCATTTCAACCTACTTTTCCACCCCTTTTTGCCTCGTTTTGCTTGCCTTTAATGCTCCCTAAGAGCTTTACTACGTGTTTTACCTTCTTCTAGCATTTTTGTCGCTTTTATCGTGTTTTTGTAGGTAAATCGTCATTTGGGGCGAGTTCTACCCAATTTTGATCGACAAAAAAGAAGGTACATTACACTGAGGGCCCACGGCATGTCCTAGGGGACCCCACATACCATTGGGGGCCCTACTTGGCGAACCAGAGTCATCCCGAGTCAAGACGAGCTAATAAACCGAGAGAAGTTGACAAAGTTATATCAAGGGAACAAGGAGGAAAGACCTTTCACGGGCGTGAAGTACATTTCACGGTCGTGAGATTCCTTCCAAAGAATGATGATTTTCGAGCAACACAACTCACAGTCGTGAAACACAGCTCGCGGTCGTGAAACTCAGCTCGTTGTCGTGAAAAACAGCTCGCGGTCGTGAAACTCAGCTCGCGGTCGTGAAACACAGCTCATGGTCGTGAAACATAGCTCACGGTCGTGAAACATGTTTCACGGTCGTGACTTAGTTGAGAATTTTGGACCTGCTACTGCCACATATCTCACGACCGTGACTTGCATCTCACGGTCGTGAAACCCTTGTCACGGTCGTGAGACACCTTTCACGGTCGTGACTCATTCAGCCCACTTAGTCTTTCGAAGCCCATCTTTCCTCCATTTTGTAAACCTATAAATAGATTCTCTTGTGTAATTAGAAAGCACAAAAACCCTAGACTCAAAATTAGTTAGATTAGATTAGATTAGTCCTCCTAATTAGTTTAATCTTTCCTCAATTACTCTTTAATTAGTTTTAGATCTAGTCATGTAATGAGATTCTTTGTTTTGTACTTGAAGATTGGTGACAAAGTCTTCTCCTTTATTCAAGATTTCCTCTTTTGTTGTCCATCTTTTGTCTTAATGAGTTGGTATATTTTCTTAATCCCTTTTCATATACTTGCTAATCTTGTCATTTCATTACTTGTTTTGTTTCCTTCTTATCATTATGTCTTGTCTTATTTTTATATCTTATTCAATTCCTCCATAATCCTAATGTTAAGTAGTGAGTAGTGATTAATCTAGGATTAGTGGGGGATAATGGTTTTAATGAGGGTTAATCTTTCTTTGTTGGGTTGATTTGTTGATTAATTGTCTTTCTTCCAACTTACGCATACCACATGTTTGATGATATGCTTGCTTAACAAACTTGCATGATTCATGTTTATTATACATTTCCGTAAGATCGATAGCCTCAGAATATGTTATGATTTGCATATAGTTGGTATATCGACCTTGTGTACGCGAGAGCTAGCTTGGTTCGGTATATGGGAGGGATTGTAAGATCGAGAGCCTCAATCCACCGCGCCCAAGTTTGACTACCCATTAACTATGAACCCGACTCACTAGAACCCAAATTACCCATTTGAACCCACCGATCCTAGACTTTCCTTTTATTGCTTGTCATTTGATTATCTTAGTTTAGTCTTAATTTCCTACTTATTTGCATTTACTTAATGTTCTTAGATTAGTTTCAACTACACTTCTATTTCGTGACACCCCTTTAGCATAGCTAGTCTAGACTTTTGCATATCGAATACCCACCGTCCCTGTGAACCGACCTTGACTTTCCACTGTGCTTAGTCTTGTTATAAATATCGTTTGACACATCAAAACGACGCGTGTCAGTAAAGTATTTAAAGCAATCAAGGTATTGTTTACATACCGAAATAGTAAGGAAAATGAGGGAAGGGGGAAGGAGGGAAGGAGGGAAGCTAAGAGAAGGGGAGGGAGAGTGAAGGATTTGATTTGAAGGAATGAAATAGATGGATCCAATTTTCTTCATCTTCATTTTACTAACCAAATAATGGATTCTCATTCTTTCATTTTCCTCCAAATCTTTCAACACAAATTTTCCCTTGAGACGTGAGACAAAGACCCTGTTTTTTTGGACTTAAAGTCACCCTTTTTAAGTTCAGTTCAGAAAAGTTCAGCAAAATTAAGTTCATTTCAAACAGCTCTTATAAGTTCAGCTCTTATAAGTTCAGTACAGCTCCTATAAGCTCAGCTCTGAAAAGTTCCAGCAACTTTAACTTTACTTATAAAAAATTATTTAGGTTAGACTTGTTAACAACTTATTAATTAAAATTAACAAGATTTGTAAAATAAGACAATCTACTTTTATATGTAAAATAAGTTATTCATTTAATGCTGATATATGAGTCGTCTTTCCATATATTAGTATTCCCTTACATTGTGAGACCGTTTCACGTTATTTATTGTTAAATTAACTAGTTATATGCCATTTATTTATTTATGCCTTCAAGTTAAATTGATGGTCATTTTATAGTTAGTGTCCTGGAATTTTTTAAATAACACTAATCTTTGGGTTATATGTACACTTATACCCCTATGTCTCAATCATTTGTTTGTTTTTTATATTTTTTGTGATGAGTATTTAATCACAGCCTCACAGACAAACAAATGATTGAGACGGATGTAATATATATATATATATATATATATATATATATATATATATATAGAGGCGGGATCTCGTGAGTTTAGTTCTTATGGTGAGTTGGTACTAACAAAGTATTATTGTAGTGTTACTCTTATGTTCTCATAATTCTATTTTTTTTATTATTCTTATGTTATTTTTAAAAAAAAAATTTGTTACCATGTGTTATTCAAGTGTTACTCTTACGTTATTTTTTTAAAACTTTTTTTTTTGTTACCACGTGTTATTCAAGTATTACTCTTACGTTTTTTTAGTAAATTTTTTTGCTACCACGTGTTATTGTAGTGTTACTCTTACGTTATTTAATTTTTAATTTTTTTTTTGTTACCGTGTGTTATTCCAGTGTTACTCTTACGTCATTTTTTTAACTTTTTTTACGGCATGTTATTCCAGTGTTATTCTTACGTTTTTTTTCTTTTTTTTTTTACCGCGTGTTATTCTTGTTTTACTCTTATGTTATTTTTTTTACTTTTTTATTTACCATATGTTATTCAAGTGTTACTCTTACGTTATTTTTTTTTACTTTTTTTTTGTTACCGCGTGTTATTCTAGTGTTACTCTTACGTTTTTTTAGTCTTTTTTGTTCCCACGTGTTATTTCAGTGTTACTCTTACATTATTACTCTTATGTTATTTCAGTCTTTCTTTAAAATAATTTTGTTACCGTGTTATTCCAGTATTACTCTTATGTTAATTTTTTGTTACCACGTGTTATTCTAGTGTTACTCTTATATTATTCCAGTGTTATTATTGTGAGACTGTGTTGTAACTCCGGTGTTATTCTTATGTTACTGTGTTGTTACTCCGGTGTTATTCTTGTGTTACTGTGCTGTTACTCCGTTGTTATTCTTATGTTACTGTGTTGTTACTCCGATGTTATTCTTGTGTTACTGTGCTGTTACTCCGTTGTTATTCTTGTGTTACTGTGCTGTTACTCTAGTGTTATTCTTGTGTTACTTTGCTATTACTCAGGTGTTATTCTTGTGTTACTGTGTTGTTACTCCGATATTATTGTGCTACTCCCTTGTTATTCTTGTAAGGCTTATAGAGTACAATAAAACTCTCTTGAGACCGATTAAAATGAGACAAATAGAATCTTACTTGAAAGAGTTGGACAAAACATTTTTTTAATAACTAAACATCTCGTTCCTTTTTATCACAAACGAGCTTCATTTATTTACAGCCGCAACGATTTCTCACAAATGGAACTGCAATCATGTGTCATCATCAAAAGCCCATCAAAATTGACCGCAAAATCAAGCCATCAGTTCTCCTCTTCTCTCCGTCATTCTCATCATCACCAGCAAACCACCGCAAAAATTCGACTAAGTTCGATTCCGACGCCGCCGACTCCGCGCCCAATACTGGCAGCCAACATCAACCAAACCACCATAGCTCAAGCCGCAGCCAAGCAGCACCAACGCCGGCGCAACACTGAGCTTTCTCTTACTCCGCTGAATTCACCTCTGAATAAGCAAATTGTTAACTAATGAATAAAATTTCTCCTCTGAGAACCACCACCGTCAGTTGAGTTGATCGTCACGCACCAGCAGTAACACCAACTCTTAAGAATGCTTTCAAATTAAATCAAACCTCCCTAAATTATCAACAATGGCGGACAATGCGTCGACAACTCCAACAACCTGAAAACTCCACACACTCATCAATCAAACCGCTCATCTTGCTTCTTATGGTGATTCAATACTTATTTCGTCGATTCAATTGGTCTTTTTCATCTTCAGTCATCAATCGGCGTCTTTGATTTTGTTGAATTGAATTAATTTGAGGGAAAAAATCAAAGATATTTTGAGGGGTTAAAATCAAAGATATTTTGATTGGTTTATCACTCATTTGAAAGAGTTGACATTTGAGGATCAATTACATAGCCAATTTTAAAATTAGTGGAATGTTAAAGAAAATATGAAGATTTGTAAAGAGCAAAAGTTAAGTTGCAAATGACGGGAGTGAGAAGATGAATTTTTGTAGCATTGGACTGACTTTATTGTATTTTTAGATTAAATCTTAACCGTGTATTTTTCCTAATCTAGTGGTCCAGATTTGTGAGTACCAACTCACCATAAGGCACTAGACTCACAAGAACTCAATTCTATATATATATATATATATATATATATATATATATATATAACAAATTCTCATTTGTGACGGACCGACCCGTCGGAAGCTTGCGACGGGTCAAATTCCCCTCACAAAGAGCAAGTATGGAGACATTGGGGTGCAAATGGAGCCCCCCACTTGCCTGCCACTTGCTCTTTGTGAGGGGGATTTGACCCATCGCAAGCTTGTGACGGGTCGCCCCATCACAAACAAGACTTATTGATATATATATTAGGACAAATATTTGACAAAAAAGATGGAGATGAAAAAAAAAAGAAGGGGAAAAAGATTAAATGAAAATAGATGATTACAAAAAAAGATGTAATATGTGTAACATAATATATATAAAGAGAAAATTTTATTATCTTGTTTTTTATTTTACACCAAATATATTTTTTTTGTTAATAATATCTTTAAAAAGTGTAATAATAACATTAATAAGTTCAATTAATTTAATTTAAATTCATATCCTATAAGTTAAGTTCAAAAAAATTCAGCTCCTATAAGTTCAATTCATATAAGTTCTGTCCCTATAAGTTCTACTCCTATAAGTTCAGCTCATATAAGTTCAGTTCAAAAAAGTTCAGCTCTTATAAGTTTAGTTCAGCAAAATTCAGTCCAAAAGAACGGGGCAAAGAACAAGTGAGAGAATGTTGTAACTTGTAAGAGGTTTCTCGCCTGCGACCGTTACGGACACGACAGACTAATCCTTCAATCTGAACACACGCTAAATAAACGAACATAAACATAATCAAAATCACAAACATAAACAAATCGATCATAATTTGTTGTATACTTACAATCAGATTCAAAAATCCATACACAAAGGAACAAACTCATCGTCACCAATTCACCTATCATACTCGTATTATACTGCTATGAGTACTATCCTTATTATAACGTACCCCTCTCCTTTCGAAAAGAAAACCTCATAATCACATATCATTTCTTTTTGTTGAACATAATCACGTATCATTAGGCATGCACAACTTAATCCAATTCACCACGTCACCTTATTACTTTCCAACATTTTCACAATTATTTCACGTCTTTCATCTCAATCGCATTATCGCAAATACATCATTATTCCTTTTTCGCGCCTCTTCCTTTCAACATTTTCCTCGTATGTATTCGGTTCTGATTACGTTATCTTATTTTTCCTTAAATACAAAACTCCGAAACTCAAACCTACCGAAATATCGGTGGCGTGTTGGTCACGTCAATACTACTATGATTCTTGCAACTCAAGACACTCAGAACTCTCCACGTCGCCGACGACGAACTACTACGACTACTCCGATCCCCAGGATAAAATCTCGACGGCGGAATTCTCCGGCGAGATTGCCGATTTTTGATATCCTTAAGCTCAATTTCCGCCGTTATTCTCACCGGAAGTCCGAAAATCAACCAATGATACCACGGCGAAGAGTTACTACGACAATCACTCGATAAACTCCGAGAATACAACAACGACGTCGTATCATCACCTTTCGGATTTCTCTGCCGGCAATTGAGGGATCGACTCGGACGGAACTCAGCGGACTCCGACCGAGTCGCCGCCGAGTTGAAGTTCCGAGTTGCAGTGGACGAGAGTGAAAGCGAACGACGAGGGAGACGCGGCGGCGGTGGAGCGTACGGAAGGATATGGCCGTCGAGGATGACGTCATCGGCGGTGGAGGAGGTGATGTCACTGGTGGAGAATTCGAAGAATGAATCAGACGATGATGAAGATGAAGATGGACGGTTGTGATTGGTTTTGAATGAATCGACGGTTATAGGAAGATCACGTAAGGAGAGGGTTTCTTCTTCATCTTGGCCGTTGGATTGAAGGTCTTGATCATGTGGGAGAATCTCTGCCGTTGATTTAGGGTTTAGTGATGAATTCATGGTAGATTTTATTTATTTTTTTGGGAGTGTTTGTTAGTTAGTTGGTTATGAAAGAGGGTGGAGAGAGAATGAAGGGGAGATTTGGTAGTTATATATGGTGTAATAAATTTGTAGAATGAGAGAAATCATATTTGAGTGAATTTAAAGACAAGTGAAAATGATTATTTGATCGTACTAATAGTTTTTACAATAAGTCTTGCATCCGTCGCAAGTTTACGATGGGTCAAATACCTTCTCATAAAGAGCAAGTGGCAAGGCAAGTGGGGTGCTCCATTTGCACCCACTTGCCCCCTACTTGCTCTTTATGAGGGAGATTTTACCCGTCGCAAAATTGCGAATCCGTCAAATGAGAATTTGTGTTGATTTTATATCTTGTGTGCCATTTGGCTTCTTTTCCACTTATTTTCGATAATAAGGGGTCATTTGGGTAGTTAGAACTTAGAAGAATTCAAATTTCAAGCAATTAGCCATTCTTACAATTTGTAAATAACATAAAATGAAAGAAAAGTGATTTGATAGAAAGGTGAGAAGTGAATTACACAGGATTTCCTACTTACTAAAGGGACTAGGTAAGAAACTCTTCCCCATTATGCATGAATTAGATTCTTATGAAACTTCAATTCTTGGGAAATAGAGTAAACAAACAATCCACCAATTTTGTAAATCCTATGAATTGCAATTTCTGTGTTTTAACATGGGTAATCAAACGATTCCTAAGTCTTTCTTAGGACGGATATATATCCGTCCTAAGATTAAAACGGTTCAAATACACAATTTGCATAGATAAGAAAAGTCGTTTTGCTAACAGTTGGTCTCATTAAAAACGTCGCATACCCGTTTTCATTGAAGACAAGTCGGATCTCCTCTCACAAGATAGCTTCCGTCTTAAAATAGAATTTGTGTATTTTCGATTAGTAATTAATGTGTACGATTGTAATGTTGTGCGGTTGTCGATTGTCGATTAGAGCATATACAATAGAGAGTACATTATCATCCTCTTATTTTTTTTATCTTTGTTTATCTCATTTGCTCAACTCAATTCCTACTCATTTTCCACTATCTATATCCTATTTATTAAATTTTCTTTTATTATTTTCTACAATAGAGAGAATCCTCTTATTACCATTTTCCACCATTAATTATAATTTAATTTGTAATAAAATAAAAATAATAACTTGTAAACACCCACATAAAAATTGAGATTGGATAGTTGGCACAAGGGCCAATGTTCACCTGTCTCTAATTTTAGAGGAAGTTGTGTTCGCCTCTGGCTAAGAGGATGCATGCATCATATGTGCTACACAATAGAGAGGGCATCCTCGCTCTTAGGTGGGAGAGAGAGTCCTAAAAGAAGGTTTTATCCTCTCTATTATACATGGCCTTATGAGTTGTGCGACTGATAAAATTTTGTCACGTTATTTTTAATGATAAATAGTAATCTATCACTTTTCAATGTAAATTGGACACCTTTTTTTTCTTACAACAATAAACTGGAATTAAAAGAAAAACATTATGCAATACAAATATAGGAGCACCTGAGTCTCGTAGACCACTAGAAAACCAAGTGCACGTACTAAAGGTACAAAAGTAGTTAACCGAAATAGAAAGACAACGCTTCTTTAGAAGTGGATGATTCTGGTCATCGAACTGGTAAAATTGACATTTCTTTCTTTTAGCCATTTTAGCAACTACGACATTCCAAGTGTACCGGCAAAGGACATATGAAAAATTCTTAGAAATCAGATATCATCTTCGTAAGTTACCACTAGTTTGAACCACTCGGCTTTGTTGATAAGATTAATCCACCACCTGTCTACATTCCTTGCTTGAATGCGTGCATGTCGCATTCAACTGGAACTGATCTGGTGAAACGGTGCTAACAAGAGAGGACCTTGATGAGAGATGCTTCTTCTTTTCAATTTGGAGGATACCTTCCTCCTGATACATCTTGTTACTCTCACGAAAGGTTGATGAAGGCTTATTATGCTCCTTAAGCTAGCAAAGGGGAATGAAAGGGAACTTTTGTTGCCCTTGAAGAATTTTTAAGGGGGGTTGTCGTCTGAATGTTTTTTTGAGATGAGGGGATGAACCCTCGAGAAAGACGGTGAGCCTAGGTGAAAAAATCAGCGCTTTATTCCAATGATCAAATTCAAAATCCCGGGACAAAATATGTAATGTGTTTATACCTTGTCTTCAATTAAAGAAAGTAAATTTGGAAGGTTTAGCGATAAAAGAATTTGATGTAGTGTTACTTCTTTAGGTAGGAAATGAAGATAATCAGGCTCACATGAACTAGATGAATTTAATGTTAGATTTCCACTAATGGAAGGAGTGGCATATTCAGTATTCTCAACTACCAGAGGCTGACCAGCCTCACAGGTATTATCAAGCACCATAGGATTAAGACCAAAATACTCTTCAACCATTGTTGATGTTGCTTTATAAGAGGACTGAAGAGTTAAGAACGATTTACACCTAAGAGGAGGAGGGGTGAATTAGGTGTACTTTTAAAAATTTCTACTTAACTTGGTTATTTGATAACACAAGTAAGAACAATTAAGTACGAGACTTGAGAAACTTAATTGAATTTAAGTTCACAAGAAGTACAGCAGGTCTAAGTCACAGTATGAAGGACTGTGACACAGACAAGGCAGCGAGATATGCAGTACGTCACAGTATGGAAGACTGTGGCGCATACATAATAACGAGATGAGTAGTAAGTAAATAATAAGCAGCGGAATATGAAAGTAAATGAACAAACAAGACGATGTTTTTAAATTGGTTCAGCTTCTACTCCGAAGCCTACGTCCAATGTTATTTTATTGCTTGTTTAGAAATTTACTCAAACTTACTAAACCCCTTACAATGAAAATAACTCGCCAACCAACCCCGGTTGCACTCAAACTTAAAGCTACTCCGCTTCAAGAGTTTTTGTGTTCTATCTCACAGGTTTACAGAGTCTTGAATCTCAATCGTTCACTTAATGAACATGGAGATCACAATTAAGACTTAAACACGAGATCATGGAACGAACTTAGATGTCACAGTGCATCGAACTGATACATGGAGAATTACAGCTCTTTTGAAAAATGATTGAAGACTTTAAACTTAAAACGATTTTGCAAATACTTGAAAACAAAGCTTTAAACTCAGAAATTATTTGCAAAGTTTCTTAATAAATGCTCTTGAAAGTCTTGGTTATGAATGGCAAAGTGTGAGGCTATTTATAGAGGAAGAGTCTGTAACTTAACACAACATCTATCTCTTTTATCCAATGGGTAATATGATAAAGAATCACTTTAAAATCTTCTTAGTACAATCATTTGTGAGGCTCAAGAGAGCTGCCATTTTTTCAAAAAAAAGGAAGTGTGTTTCCATAATTGTTATGGGAACCATAAATTACTTGTGACCATTGGTTAATAACCAAGTGAGCTTGGTTATTAACCAAGTGAACTTGGTTATTAACCAAGTGTACTTAGCTTCTCAATTAAGCAAACTTTTCTCTTTCAAACTTGTAATTTGTTTCTTTGAAAATCAGAAATCATTTAGAAAGATATAGTTGAGTATTTTGACAAATAAACCCATTCGAAAATTTCTCCTTTCGTTGTATCAGAAACACAGTGCCACAGTGACGTGCACTGTTGCATGGTTTTGCAGTCACTTGACAAACTAAGAATGTTACACTACTTCGTTTACAACATTCGACTTAGGCTATGACTTTCTTCATCTTTGATCATCCTTGCACCATCCTTGAGAAATAATTGAGAGTTTCAAATGCTATAAATCATAACTAAGAAGCAAACCATTAAATGACAATGAAACTTGGCATCATCAACCAAGTATAGTTTTAACAAGGACCTACAAAAAGTTTCAACGATGTTATCGACCACATCATCATGACTTAGGAGAGGCTTCTTGCCCTTAAAGAAAATGCCTAAAGGGTTAAATGAGGTAGCAACACGCTTACCATTAAGGTTCACTGCAAGCTTGTCAGTCACAACATAAAGCTCACGTATGGCGTCAGAATTATCAAATCAAGTTCCAAAACATGCTCAAAATGATCATGATCATATTTGAGAATATTCATCTACTTATAGGATATGCATTTATGATATAGGGCTTTGATATTAGGGGGTTCAAAATGTTTTCACAAATTTGCAGTCACAGCTAGACCTGGTAAAACTGACCCGACCCGAATAACCCGACCCGAGACCCGAAAGCGACCCGGAATTGCCTTACCCGAGGATGACCCGAAACCCGAATTGACCCGACCCGAACCTTGACTGACCCGAAAGAGACCCGACCCAAAATAACCCGACCCGAAACCACCGACCTACACACGACCCGATTTGAAATGACCCTAAATGACCAAATTTATTGTGATTAGGGGTGACAATGATACGAGACGGCCCACGTGCAGCTCAAGCTCGGCTTAGTCCAAGTCGGCCCGTGCCAGTTTGCCTCGACACGGGCTTGACTCGAAAACTAACTTGATCATTTTGACCTGAAAATGGCCTAATAAAATCGGATATGTATCTAAAATAACCCGACCCAAAATGACCCATACCCGAAATGACCCAGACCCGAAGTGACCCAAACCCGAAACTGACCCAAACCCGAAAGCGACCCGACCCGACCCAAACCCGACCCGTTTGACCTATTTGCCAGGTCTAGTCACATCCTATGTTGCACGAAAACAGACACGGACACGGACACAGGCACGGACACGGCACTTCAAAATTTTTAGGACACAGACACGGCAAAAAAAATCAATATACATATTAAAATAAAGGGAATTTGAAGAACATTATAACCATCATCTAAATTTTGATCAATTAAATGCCACACAGTCGGAAATGACCAATATTAATATCTTATACGTTAAAATCAAACATGTCTTACAAACTACAAAGTTTCAAATTACAAACCCAAAATTAAAATGAACAAAGTCTTACAAAATAAATAAAAAACATCAAAAATCCAAATTACAAACCCAAATTAGAGGGTTAACCAAATTGGAGCACAACATATTTAATAAGTTGGCCCAAATTAGAGGGCCAACTTGCCATAGTACAAATCACAAATACGACCTTCACAAACACAAATACACTGCCTCTTAAAATGTCCACAACATATTTAAAGGGTTAACCAAATTGGAGCACAAATCACAAACACAAATCACATTCACAAATGCCATTACACAAACTGGAGCAGTGGAGCACAAGCAGCAAATTTTTAGCATATTCACAAAATTACTAATCACAAACCCTAGAATAACAAATTAGGGAAATCATAAATTAGGGGGAAATGGTTAACCTGAAGGCAACGGCGGCGAGGGGGAGGCTGGCAGCGACGGCGGCGAGGAGGAGACTAGCGGCGACGGCAAAGCCAAACGGGAAAGGAGGGTTTCTTTTGAAAGGAATTGATGCTTTTGGAGTTTTGGTAAAGTGGTGAGTTTTTCAGTTTTTGGAATAAAAATAAGGGTTTATTGTTTCATTTGGCATAACTGCTGTGTCAAACCAAATACGGGATGTGTCCAATTTTTTTGGACCGTGTCCGACACACCTTTTTTTTTAAAAAAAACCAAGGACACGGTTTTTGAGGTGTCGGACACGTTTGGAGCCGTGTCCGACACCGTGTCTGACACGCGGAGGGCAAAATTGTGCCGTGTCCGTGCAACCCAGGTCACAGCCAGCGAGATCAAAATGAGAGATTTTTAATTCGCAAGCCGCTAAATTAAGAACAAGGGATATGACTAAGGAAGAGGTAGCATAATGATCACAAGAGGGCAATGACTGACGTAGCACAGAAAATTTAGAGCTTGCTTATAACGATTAGTAGTAAGGAAAATGTTTCCTTGTTTGAAGAGAGTATTGTCTTTATCTTTCATCAAGAGCATAGAGGAAAATGATGACTCGCCTAAGCTCGTAATCGAGATAATCAAATTCTCATTGTCCACAGTGTCGTCGTAAAAAATAAACAACTCACTAAGATTGTGAATAAAAGATCGTAATTCATTAGGAAAGAAACATAGCGTAACATCAATACTTAGGGGAAAAGAAAACTTAAATTTGAAGAAACACTAAAAACAACGGAAGACTTAATGGCGAAGAAAAGGTGAAGGAGGTAAGAAACTTAAGGAGGAAGTAACATCTTAATGGTGAAGAAAACGATGAAGAAACCCATTCCGATCACTTCATCTACCACCCTAAAATCACCACCTCCAACAAAGGCTAAAACCATTGAGTGACCTAAGTCGTGAAGCCACCGCCAACATAAAGACACGAAATTTGAATCTATTGAGTTAACAAAATAAACTTCTGGACAATTAACGGAGAGAATAATAGATTTTTTTTTCTGGTCTTTTCATCAACATGAATATATACTCCCTCCGTCCCGGTCATTTGTTTACCATTTCCATATTTGGGTGTCTCATTCATTTGTTTACCTTTCTATATTGGGAAGGCTTTTGATGAGTAATTTCATCACCCAATGGGACTATTGTCCACTTGTCATCTTATGACACTACCCATAAATGGTCCCCTCCCCTTTCCTTGGTCTTTGTGCCAAAAGCAAAGGTAAACAAATGACCGGGACGGAGGGAGTATCATTTTGCTTATTCTGTTGATACAATATCTTTGAAACCGTATACTCACCCTTTCTTTCATCCTCGCCTGTCTACATAACACTGATATCAGTTACTCTTGATTTCCTCAGATTGGATTTTCGCTCTCTTTCTCTGCCCGGAAACATATGCGATGATAGATTGATGAAAGAGATGAATACTAACTCCATTTTTACAAGCATTAGAAAAAAATAATTAGGATGAGTATATTCCTTTGTGCGCATCAACTGGATCAAAAGAAAGAGTTGATCTAAACCCGCCTTGACTCGATGACCGAACATGGCAAAGGCAAACACCATGATTTAGCTCCAGGACCACCGCCAGAGATCAACCAAAGAAAAGCCGCATCTCTAACGATGTTGGCGGGTAGCAGAGGTGACAGAGAGGTAAGGTATGGGGTAGCACTAGGTTCGTTCCTTCAAGGGGAAGATGCATAAGAGGTCGATTATAACTTTATTTCTCTAGAAATTTTATCGTTCCAGGTTTTTAATTTTAAATTGGACACTTTCTCACAAAAAAAGTCAGTTTTATGAGGCCACACCACACGATTGTCTCATTGTATAATTTGAGATTTTTCGTTTCTTTTGGGAAAATAAACGATTTATCTTCTATTCATCTCTTTCGTTTTATATAGGAATTAGGTAGTATACGAAAATTGCTACGGTTACACTCGGTGTATAGAATCTTCTATACACCACCAATCAAAATTTGACATGTGAAGGAATCTATTACTAGTTGGGGAGGGAATTATGAAAAGGTTTGGAGGGAAAAAAATAGATTATTTAAGGGAAAGATGAGAAATATGGGAGGGAAATTTTAAGAGTTTTGATTAAATATTATATCTTGCCATTCATATAGATTGCCATTAATAATAATATTTAATATAAAATATTATATCTTACCATTCATATAAAATATTAGTATGTAATCATTTCAATCAATTTACAATAATATTGCATCAATTGCTAAAAATACCTATTAAGTAAACCAAATAAACGATGTTATAAGAGATAAAGAAAAAAAAACTAGATAAAAATATGTACCAAATTTGAAAAACTAATACATATAATAATTTTTGAAAATATTAAATTTCAAATTTGAGTTTTAAATTTTGGCTCCAAAAATATAACGAAATAAAAGTTAAGATTCTATCTCATATTTCGAATTTTTTTTCAAAGTAGGGTTATTGGGACAAGTAATTATCGTAATAGGGTTAGTTTCAAACTATTTCTCGCCAATGGGTCCACGTCATCATCCTTTTTTTTTACCAGAATTTAGCAAATTCGCTATCCTGGAAAGCGATTTATCACTTTTTACAAAATCGTCGACATAGAGAAGCTTATGTATTTTTGGGGCGAAAAAAAAAGTAGGAAATCGCTTTCCCATATCGCGATTTAGGCGAAATCGCTATATGGGAACACGATTTTTCCAACCATGACTAACCCCCTTAAGTGCTGCTGCTACTGTCAATTATTTTTTTTTAGATTCTGGGTAAATCGTTATGCCCAACAGCGATTTACCTTTATATAAAAAAAACCGAATTATGCTTGATTCGGGTCCGGGTTGTGCGTGATGCTGCTGGTGTGCCAAAGAGATAGAGGAGGACGATTGGCCGAGTATGGTGATTGAAAGAGTGCGGGAGTGATGTAGCGGTGGCGGTGGCGGAGCGGTTTATTTTAGGGCTCGCTTTTGGTTGGTGAGTGGATAATGGTTAATGGCGATAGATAATGATGAGTATATGTAGATGAAGGATGAGGGTGATGATGGAAGAACAAAGAATTGAAGTCAGAGATGGAAAAAGATGATAATCTTGTCTCAGATGCTTTGTTTCTTTCAACCTAAAACACAGGGGAAGTCGTTACTTCAATTAGCGAAATTACCTTTGAAACTTTTTTTTCTTTTTTTTTAATGTATGAGGGTAAATTCGCTTTATGGAGTAGCGATTTACGCTAAAAATAGTGAAATCGCTACTACAAATAGCGATTTACTTAAAATTTATTTTAAAAAAATAAAAAATGATGACGTGGACCCATTGGCGAGAAATAGTTTGAAACTAACCCTATTACGATAATTAGTTGTCTCAATAACCTTACTTTGAAAAAAAATTCTCATATTTCCACAATTGTCACATGTCACAACACTACTCGTGGTGTATAGAAGATTTTATACACCGAGTGTAACTGTAACTTTTTTGGGTAGTATACTAGTATCCACCGTGCACCGTTTCACGCGGTCTGTTTGACTATTTTGTCATTATAATTAAATAAGAAGAATATAATTGATATATGACATTTAATATTTTTAGTTATAAATAAAATTAGTTTAATCATTTTCAAATATTAATTTTTTAGTTTTAACTTTAAGGATCCAAATAAAATACTAGATAGGATTTTAATTATAAGTAATTGGTGATAGTAAGTTATGCATGATCAATGTTTTATAAATAATATGTTTATAATACTCCCACTACAAGAAAAGCGGTCCTTACCGACTGGAAATGGCGACCGACTAAAAATCAGTCGGTAATAAAATGTACCGACCGATATCAGTCGGCAAAAAAATTTGAGGTCGGTATATTACCGACCGAATAAATTACAGTCGCTAAATTGAAATATTCAGTCGTTAAATCAACAATTAGCGACCGCTTTAGTTAATTTACCGACTGAAATGAAATCCGTCGGTACCCATCCGCATATTAAGAAGTCAGACACCACTTCCTTTCCCCATTTTATTCCTTTGACAAAAATAAAATAACACTCCTTTTCCTCGCTTCCCTCATTCGATCTACACCACACCTCACCTCACCACACCACACCACACCATTGTCTCACTGCCGACCCGCTGCCGCACCGTTGCCGCACCGCCGCCGTCCCCAGTCCGCCGTCTCACTCTCTCCTTTCTCCCTTTTCTTTCATTTAATTCCTAATTTGATATAGGTATGATTTTTACTTAATTTTTTTTGTTGTAAGTTGTTTTAATAGGGTTTCTTATTTAAGTTTACATACAATTTTGTGTCGTAATTGATTTGTTAGTATAAATTGAATGTAAATTTATAATTGTTTAAGTTAGGGTTAAGGTTAGGGTTAGATGAAATTGGGGGTTTTCTATTTTGATTACTTCGTTTGAGTGGGTTAATTTCTGTTAAACTAAAGTCATTTGTGATTAGCTTGGTAGCTAGTCTTTCATGAGATCTTAAAATTAGGGGTTTTATATCTTGATTTTGCTAGCCTTATTGCTTGTTGTATGTAGTGACGCTATGTGCAACTTTTTTATTTGGGTGCTACTAGGCTTCTTCAGAGTTCAGACTTGAGTATACAATTCTGGTGGTTATGTATTGATTGACATGCTTTGCTGGTTATGTATTGATTGAGTTGTTTATTACGTGCATTGTGGTTAGTATCGAAGCTTTAGTGGTTCATTTCATTCTTATGGAGAAAGCGTCTTGGCTTCAACAACCTGCATTTTGTGTCTATTACAATAGTGGAACTAACTCATCGCTATTTTTTTTTTTTTACATTTTAGTAATGTGAAAGCTCTCTTTGCCTCCCTTCAGACAAATAAATTAGTTCCTTGTAGATGTTCCTTTTAGTTCAAGAAGTTTTCTTTTGGAGAACATGGAAGATTTAACTTATTAAATCTTACAGAGAATACACCAAGCGCGACACCATTTATTCTATCTGTGATGCATAGTTTCTGTTTGTTTGAGTTCATGAACTTACGGACTTGGGGTTCATATGCTTTCATCTTTCAAGTGTATAGAACCCTTTTCTTTGGAATTCTTGATGTTCTTCTTTATCGTTAATGTTGAATTTTTTCTAATAAACTTATATGATTGTGATACTCTATTGTAATTGAGAATAAGTAGTTGTTAATTGTTATAAGTTTATTGTGAAAGTCTTGTTTCTATATAGGGTAGTCAACTGAGTAAAATCTACATGTGTCTAGATATAATTTCTTTTCCTATGAAATCACATTTGCGACGCTGACGAAGACTATGTTGGCCACAACTTTGGATTTTGCATTCACGAATTCTACACTTACATGATACCAGGGACATTTACATGTCAGCTCACTCAATTGTGTATGATAATATGAATCATTATGATATAAGTACAGAAGATGTAAGATTATCAAACACAAGAGAGATTAGGACTCAAGAATGTAGCTTAAAACTATAACCCACGGCTACTGGTTGTATATTTGTTATGACGGCACAAGTTAGAATGTGTAAATAACAACTGTTCTTTAGTAGGTAGTTGATTGTACATTTGTTACTTGAATGATGATGATAAGCGTTTGACATAAATGAGCTTAATTATGTTAGTAAATACTCCTTTTGTCCCTTTTGGTTCTTCATGTTTTCATACTGATTGTAAATTTTGTTTTGTTTCCTTTAGCAGATGCTTAATTGACAATAACAATCATGGATATTATTCAATAAACTTCTCATTTTAAGCAAATAAAAAAGTGTGCTAATAAAGGTAATTAACTTCTCTTTTATACTCGTTTAATAAAGGCGAGGATAGAATCGAAGATAGGCTTTTATTTGCAATTTGTTTTAAGTGGCCTGGGTTCATGGACAACTAATCCTGGTATAGTTAAATGGTTTTATGTAATATTTTATTTTTTCATTTGTATAAACTGTACTTGAGAGATACGGGTATGGATTTGGTAGAGTATCTAGTATTTTGATATTTCAAGAATTGTCTATATCTTTGATAACTATGAGGCATGGAGCCCTTTTGGAGTGTAAACTACTATGACTTGTGAGTTTAAGGGAAGTTTAGCTAAGCTTACTCAGACTGAAAACAAACACAGACAGAAATGGGGGCAGTAAATAAATGTTCATCATGCAGATCAAACTTCATGCATTTGTTCACAAGGTTTGCATTTTAAGAGCGTGAAATAGCCATATTGCCATATGTTATTCATTTTGTGGTCTTGACCTTTGTTTCATGTTAACACAATATCACTGCAGAAACTATGTAATTTTCAGTTCTCAACTAACAACCTTATGTAAGTTATAGTATAGTACTATTTGATAGCTAGTAACCTGGAACTCTTTAGAGCTAGATTGTGGCTTTAAGGGTTAAAATTTTTAATTGACATGTGTACAACCTTTGACTAACCTGTTTACAATTCTAACAAGCTCTATTTATAATTATAGCAGGTCAATTATGAAGGGATGTAATGCTGATTCAAGGAGCAAACAAAAGAGATACTACTAGGTTAACCTGCTGTGGAGGTGGTGTTAGAGCATAGTAGAATTTAAAGTAGGGTTCTCGTAGCACGATGTTAGGATGCCCTTAGTAGAATAATAATACATTTTAGTTTTTTTTGACAAACCGTTGTTTGGATATGTACTGTAGTAATACTTAATTTAATAACATTTAATTTATACAATTTATGATTTGGATCTCATGGTGTGTTTTAAGTTTAAAAATATCACTTGTGGCTTTCTATCAGAATTTGTAAGGTAAAATAGTAAGTATAGAGTCTGAGAACAAAAAAATCTACTGCATAATAGGGCCAAAATTACCCACATAAACTCAAAATTACCGACCAAAAATTAACATTACCGACCAAAAATTAACATTACCGACCGATTTTCAAATGATACCAACGAATTTTTCAGTCGGTAAATTACCGACCAAATTATTTTTACCGACCAAAACAATCAGTCGCTAATTTTACCGACCCCATAATCGGTCGGTAAATGAATTTACCGACTATTATTACCGACTGAATTTTTTTGGTCGCTATTTCTGAAAAAACAGTCGGTAAATGAACTTACCGACCGATTTTTTGCTTTACCGACTATTTTTTTCGGTCGCTATTGACCGAGATTCTTGTAGTGTCCCTTCAATCCAAACCAAACTACCCACTCACTTTTTAAAGTCAAACTTGTAAAATATTTACATCGATTATATTAGGTCAAATCTTCGAAATTTATATATAAAATTTATATTTTTACGTTTGCTATAACAACAGGTTTCGGAAAATTACAATTTTGACCCAAAAAAATAATATATAAATGAATAAAAACGCGGTCAAAGTGTCGTCTCGTAGACCACAAAAAGTCAAATGGGTAGTTTGGATTGGATTGGAGGGAGTATTTATTTGAGGATAATTAATTAAAGAAAAGGCGGTATTTGTTTTTTCCTATATATGTATTTTATCAGGCAAAATGCCTTGAATAACAATATTTTTGTACTGAACTTTATATGGATGGCATGCCTGTAACAACCCGAAAAGTACCCAATTTTTCTAGTAAAAATATTTACTAACACTTTTCAGTAGAACTTAAGTTTTTAAAATAGAAATTTTTGTTCCGAGTCGTATTTTGAAATTCCGCGTTCGTATTTGGAATTTCTGAGAGATTTCATGAAAAGACCGTTTTTAGTCATCTTTGACTTTTCTCGACTTTTAAGTCGTCTTTGACTTTTCTTGACTTTTTAAAAGTCGTCATTGACTTTTCTTGACTTTTAAGTCGTCATAAACTGTTCTTGACTTTTAAGTCATCTTTGACTTTTCTTGACTTTTAAGTCGACTTTGACTTTCGTTGACTTTTCCGACTCACCTCGTAATTTTAAAGACCGAAATTTTATTTTGAAAAATAATAAATTTAATTTATTTTTATTAAGATTTATTTGAATTTATGATAATTTAATATAATTATTTTGAATTTATTCGGAATTAAAGAATAATTTTTATGATTTACCCCCAAACGTCATTTAACTATTCCCGGGTCAACTTAAGTCCCGAAACCCGACTTGACATGAGTCATACGCCCCATGTCACTTTTTTTTTTTTTTTTTTTCCACTCATATTAGATCTTTTAATTAATATGATTAAACTAATAAAAATATCTAAGATATTTGTAACTTTATCGGTCTGTCAACTTAAACTCCGCAAATCGCGTAAAAACAGCCCCGATTCCTCTCCATTTCACACGTCTCTTTTTCTCCTCTTAAGCCTTGATATTTTCTTTCTTTTCATTACTCACCAACAACTTTTCATTTTACAATCAATCAAATTAAGATCTAATTAATCGTTCTTCATCGTTCTTCATCGTTTTTCGTCGTTCTTCATCGTTCTTCGTCGTTCTTGAGCAAACTCGTCACAAAACCTTCATTTCTTATTCAAATCCGTCCTAACTTATATTTCTAGAATCTTCTCTTCGCTCTCCATCTTCAAGTACGGTTTATTTTCAATTCCGTCAGAATCGTTTTCAACACTTTAATTATTGAAAATCAAGTTTTAATTCTAATAATGTTTTTCTTGTCATTTCTTATAGGGGAAGATTTTGAAGACGAGTTTGGAGACTCGTATATTTTGGGTGAAGATTAGTAGACGGGTTTATTATTTTATACGTCTTATTTTGGTGCTAATTGATCTTGCTAGCTAAGGTAACAATTCCGAGTTACTCGACGAATATATGTTACATAGCTTTGGTTTCTTTTATTTTTGGTTCATCTTTTGTTTTTGGTTCATGTTATTATGATTTATGGACTTTTAGTAGTAACATGATAAGTTGGATGGTTTTTATGTTGTATGGAATTTTTATGTTGTTAGTGTTCTTGGTGAATTTGGATGATTGTTGATAATAATGATTTTTGTATGATGGATGGTTAAATTGGTTGTTAAAATGGGTGTTTGATTAATTAAAACATGTTAGAAACAATTTGGTGTGATTGATGGTGGTGGCCGGATAAGGTGGCTGTGAACCGGACCAAACCAGCCGGTCCAGGCCGGTTCAGACCCGGTCTGGGTTGGTCCATGGTGGGTCCGGGTTTTGGTCTTTGGGTTGTGTCGCTGTTTGATTGTTATGTTGTTGTTTTGACGGGTTTTAATTATGTTAAGCATGCGGGAAATAATTAGAAACGGTTTTTAGTAAAATCGATAAAAAGGCCAAAACAGCCCAAAACTAGGTCGTGGGGCCCAGTCCAGGCCCATGTGTGTCTCGGCCCAAAATCAGCCGTGGGTCCCACTTTGGGACTTGTGACGGTTTTTTGAGTTATTGCTATTTTATCGCGTTTTGTAATAATTAGCAAGCGAGAAATATTAATAAGTAAAATATTTAATTAAAAGGTTTTTCATTAAATTATTATTTCTCACATGTTAGAAATTATAAGACGAGATCGTAGTTTAATTTAATATTCTTTTAGTCAAACGGGTTTTGGTATGATATATTAATTCGCATGTTAGAAGTTTTAATAAAATAACATGTAATGAATATGTTAATTTTATGTCTAAGTCTAATGTGTAAAGACTCTGCTTCTAGCCGGTTTGATCCAAAGGGTTTGGTCAAACTAAGATCTAGTCAGCCCCGATTTGACTGATGACCCGTCGCGGGACTCGGGTCGGGGATTTGTCTTCAAGTAAGGTTTATTTAATTATTGAATTAGCCTTAGTAGATATGAGGCGATATGATATTTGAATATGATATATATACAATTAGTCACATGATAGGATGTTTGTTCCCGTGACTGTTTGATTATATGGTTGGTGTCGTGTTGACTAAGTACCCATAGAGAAGTATGAGTATATGACGTCTTGACCATTCTAATTCTAAATGAGTAGCTTGGACCATGACATTGATAGGCAGGTACTGTCTTTAACGAGTATATGTTCACTTGTTGATAGCTTTTGTGTCTCGGCTTGGTGGGTTTATATCCAAGTCGGGGCATGGCTGCCTGATCCGTTTTGGGACTGGGGCCAGCTTAAGTACTAGCCATCTCTGCTTAGGGGTCGCCTAGTAGAGTTTCTCATGTACGGTTATGTCATGGGACGGGGAATGGAATAGCTGTTGTCGCTAGGTCTGATCAGTCTAGGACTAGGATGTTTTCCTACCTTGTGGTATAGCCTCGAGTTACAGAAGTCTTCTATTGACTGCCCTAAGAACTTATGCCTGTTTGTAGAGGTATTGGTCTTTCATGTTTGTATGATTCTATGAGTTCTAGGAGGTGAGATGCAAGCCGGCTAGGATTGATAGAGTTTGGATTACCGATTGTTAACTGATTCACATGATTACGTGTTGATTAGGGTTTGAGTGTATCATGGCCATGTTTCTGAGAGGAACCTCTGAGCTAGCATACCAGCTTCCATACCTCGAGTTATAGTTTATTATCGGTTTCACATGATAGCTTTCACATGCTAGGTTATTTGTTAGTTATCTGTTTCATAACATGAAAAGCATATCATATATGTTAAAGTTTTGTATTTCCCATATACATTGCTTTTATGTTATTCATGTTTAATTAAACTCGACATTTCGTGGCGGGGAGAACTCGGAGTTACTCCCCACTGACTGTGGCTTCCGTGTTTATATTTAATGCGGTCGAACAGGTGGTGATGCATATTTTGGGGTACATGACGAGCTAGCGAGTGAAGTATTTACCTTGGACCTATATTCGGTTCATAGTTTGTATATTATTATATACACTTTTATTTCCGTATTTATACGGGAGATATGTCTCCCGTCTTGTATATTTCTTTTGTATAATATTATTTCGTTTTGTAATGACCTTTTTATTTCGGACACCTTCAGTATGTATTTAAATTATTTTTTTTCTTTCCGCAAATTTGAGGGTGTCACACATTATTCATCTCAAAATGAGTAGAACCTCACACAAACAAAGTAGCACACAATTTTAATCATACACATTTTTCAATTACTACATTATAAGTGATAGAACATTATAAATAGGCTCGTGATAGAACATTATAAAGAGGCTTTTTTCGGAACACATGAGTGGCTCCACTTTTATAGAAACTCTTAAAATAAAAATTAAATTCATACATATACTTTCCAAGTTATGGTTGAACTCTTAGATTTTGATTCTAATTTAAATTAATTATTTTCCTAATAATATTATCAACTTTTCAACATTAAATTCATACATATACTTTCCAAGTTATGGTTGAACTCTTAGATTTTGATTATATTTTTTTTAAGTAATTATTTTCCTAATAATATTATCAACTTTTCAACTTTTTAGAAACTCTTTAAATAAAAATTATATTCATAACTATATTTGACCCACATTGAAAAATAATGTAGATGTGGTAAATATAGTACATATAAATATTAGAATTGTCCCACCTCGGAAAAATAATAAAGTGGGTAATCCTATGATTATAAATAGGAGTCATCCTTAAACCTTATGTATCAACACAAAATTTTAGAATCTCTTAAATAATGTTTTAGAGATCTCTTAAAAGTTTGTAAATGTGATGAATATACTATGTATAAATAAGATCATAAAATTAACATAAGGTGGGTGATCCTATGATTAAATATAGGAATCATTCTTTGACCTTATATAAGAAACTAAAACATTTTAAGTCTCTTAAGTATTAAGTATTGTCTTAGAGATCTCTTAAAAGTTTGTCTATTATTATATTCACAATTGTTAAATTTATATTATGAAAAATTAATTTTAAAAGGTATTATTAAAAAAAATTGAAGTATTTTAAAAAAAATTATGAAGATAATATAATTAGATTCTCCGTGAAAAAAAACCCTGCAAAGTATAGAAACTCATAATATTTGCACATACTTTGTGTAATTTTAGTATATTATTTGTCCTACATTGAAAAATAATGTAGATGTGGTGAATATATTACCTATAAATAGTAGAATTGTCTTATATCAGAAAATCATCAAAAATTTAATAAATGACATTTAAAATATT
>JAIUZE010010507.1:0-19078 GCA_022085475.1 Heliosperma pusillum
GGCGCTGTTGTGGCTATCTCTGATGATCTGATCGCTTCTATTACTAGAGTGGTCAATATTTTTCTTGAGGGCAGTTGTCCACAAGCTCTTGGTGAGTACATTGACAGCGCTCCGCTCACGTCGCTTGTTAAACCTTGTGGTGGTGTTCGTCCAATTGTTGTTGGCACCGTCTGGAGACGTCTTGTTTCTAAGGTAGGTGCTTGTTTGGTTGGTCCTTCTTTGTGTTCTTATTTTGATGGTCTTCAGTTTGGAGTTGGGGTGTCCGGTGGAGGAGAGGCTGTCTTGCATGCCTTGAATCGGTACATTGAGGCTCGTGGTGGTGATGTGGGGCTTTCTATGTTGCTGGTTGATTTCCAGAATGCTTTCAACCTAGTTGATCGTGTAACCATGCTTCTGGAAGTTCGCCGTCGTTGCCTGATTCTTTCCCGTTGGGTGGAGTTCTGTTACTCTAGCCTTGCCCGTCTTTATTATGGGGAACATTGTTTGTGGTCTTGTCAGGGAGTCCAGCAGGGTGATCCTTTGGGACCCTTGCTTTTCGCTTTGGTTTTGCATCCCTTGGTGTGCAAGATACGAGATTCTTTTGATTTGAGTTTGCAAGCTTGGTACTTGGATGATGGCACCATTGTTGGGGATACTTTGGAGGTAGGGAAGGTTTTGGATTTGATTTTGGCGGATGGTTCTCAGTTTGGTCTCCATCTTAATGTCGCTAAGACTGAGATTTTTTGGCCTACTGAGGATCCCCGGAGTCGACTTCCTAGTGTTTCCCCCCTTCTATTGCCCGACCTTTGCGTGGTGTCTCTGTTTTGGGCGGGCCTGTCAGTAATTGCCCTAGTTTTGGCAGTGAGCTTGTGGCGAAGAGAGTGACCAAGACCATCGAGCTTATGGATTTGGTTGCTAGGATTGAGGACCCGCAATGTGAGTTGCTTCTGCTTCGAGCTTGTACTGGTATTTCTAAGCTCTACTTTACCCTTCGTACTTGTTCCCCGGGGGTCTTTGGGTCTGTCCATCTTCGTTTTGATGCAGTGCTTCGTTCTACCTTGGAACGTATTGTCACCGCGTCTGGGCCTGGTTTTGAGGATTGGCAGTGGCGCCTTGCCACTTTCCCTTTTTATCTTGGTGGGCTCGGTGTTTATGCTGCTGGGATGTTTTTCATTATGCTTTTCTGGCATCCTGTTTGCAGTCTGCTGATTTGCAGGCTAAGGTACTATGGTCTTCTGGTATTGTAGATGCTGGTCCTACTTTTGACGATGTTTTGCGGGTGTTCTATGAGACTACAGGTTCTTCCTTTTTACGTGATCCTAGTGAAATCGCTGCCCCTAAACTTATGAAGAAACTGGAAGATATATATTTTGCAAGGATTGCTGCTACTGCAAAATCTGTTTTCTCTTTGACACCGCGTCAGCTTGCGTTGTGGAAGTCTCAGCAGGGAGCCCACGTCTCTGATTGGTTGCGCGCGGTTCCTATCTCTGGGTTGGTTCAGACTATGAACAGGAGGACTTACCGTAGTGTGCTGGGGTATCGACTAGGTGTCCCGTTATTCACGGTATCTAGGCCTTGTCCTGCTTGCTCTCGGGTTTTTGATGATGATGTGTATGAGGACCACGCTGTTTCTTATACTGGTACTGTGGGGGTTAAGCATCGGCATAACCTCGTTCGTGACACCTTATTCGACATATGCTATAGGTCTAGTATTTCTACGGGCAAGGAGGTTGATATCTGTTTGGTTGACGGGCATGACAGATCTCTTCGACCTGCGGATCTGCTACGTTATTCCTGGGATAGAGGGTGTGATTTGTGTGTTGATTTGACAGGGTCTTCCCCCTTGACTCAGACCTGGATGTCAGATTTTGTGACGGGACGGGTTGTCGCTGATGCTGCTCAGCGCAAATGTGCTAAGTATAGGGATTTATGCGCGACTGCTGGCTATGGTTTCCTACCCTTCTCTTTCTCTTCGCTTGGGGAGCTGGGCACGGATGCTATTGACTTGCTTAAGCGGATCCAGAAATTCTCGGTATCTCAGGATGCAGGGGCTCGGGTTGCCGCTTATATTTTTACTAGGATTAGCTTTGCTGTAGGTAAGGGGGTGGGGGCCCAGATTGTCCCTCGGCTTCCCACCAACTTCATTTAAACTTTTCAATTTAGTTTAATGAAAGTTGCGCGCAATTTTTAATAAAAAATAATAATAATAATAATAATAATTCTCGGTATCTCAGGATTCAGTGGCTCTGGTGGCCGCTTATATTTTTACTAGACTTAGCTTTGTTGTAGCTAAGGGGGTGGGGGCCCAGATTGTCTCTCGGCTTCCCATCAATTTCATGTAAACTTTTATATTTCCAACACTTTTTCCAAATTGTCTCTCTGTTCTAGCTTGGAACGTATTGTCACCGCGTCTGGACCTGGTTTTGGAGATTGGCAGTGGCGCCTTGCTACTTTTTCTTTTCATCTTGGTGGGCTTGTTGTTTATGCCGCTAGTGATGTTTTATATTATGCTTTTTTCTGGCATCTCGTTTGCAGTCTGCAGATTTTCAGGCTAAGCTCCTACGACCTTCTGGTATTGTTGATGCATGTCTTACTTTTGTCGATGTCTTGCGTGTGTTTTCTGAGACTACAGGTTTTGGTTTTTTTACATGATCCTAGTGAAATCGCTGCCCCAAAACTTATGAAAAATTTGGCAGATATATGTTTCGCGACGGTTGCTGTTTTTTCAGAATCTGTTTTCTCTTTGACACCGTATCAGCTTGCGTTGTGGAAGTCTCAGCAGGTGGCCCACTCCTCTGATTGGTTACGAGCGGTTCCTCTCTCTGGTTTGGGTCAGACTATGAACGAAAGGACTTACCGTAGTGTGCTGGGATATCGATTGGGTGTTCCGTTATTCACGGTCCCTAGGCCTTGTCCTGCTTGCTCTCAGGTCTTTTTTATGATGTTTATGGGGACCACGCTGTTTCTTGTACTGGTACTGTGGGTCTTAAGCATCGGCACAATCTCGTTCGTGATACCTTATTCGACATCTGTTATAGGCCTAGTATTTCTACGAGCAAGGAGGTTGATATCGGTTTGGTTGACAGACATCGCAGATCTCTTCGTCCTGCAGATTTTATGCTCTATTCCTGGGAAAGAAGACGTGATGTGTGTGTTGATTTGACAGAGTCTTTCCCATTGACTCAGACTGGGATGTCCGATTTTGTGCCGGGACGGGTTCTCGCTGATGCTGCTCAGCGCAAATGTGCTAAGTATGGGGATTTATGCAAGGCAGCTGGCTATGGTTTTCAACCCTTCTCTTTCTCTTCGCTTGGGGAGCTGGGTTTGGATGTTGTTGACTTGCTCAAGTGGATCCAGAAATTCTCGGTATCTTAGGATGCAGGGGCTCGGGTGGCCGCTTATATTTTTACTAGACTTAGCTTTGCTGTAGCTAAGGGGGTAGGGGCCCAGATTGTCTCTCGGCTTCCCACCAATTTCATGTAAACTTTTAATTTTATATTAATGAAAGCTGCGTGCATGCTTATTAAAAAAAAATAATAATAATAATAATAACAACAACAACAACAACAACAATAACTATAATAGTAGTAATCATAAATTCTTATTATTATTATTATTATTATTAAGATTAACAAAAAATTTACAAGAAATTTATTATTATTATTTTTATTTTTATTTTTATTATACAAGATGGATATTTCTCATATATTCAAAAAAGGATACATGAGTTTCTTACAAAAGCATAACAACTAGGAAAACATACAAAACAATCTAAGCATTTAAAGCCTATATGATTTCGTCTTAGTTCATCTTAGATGACTGGCAGAGTAAAGTAGCACTAACAGTGACTTGAATTTCTCGAGTAAGAGCTGTAATTGGTCGATGGAGCCCTTCAAATATCCTTTTGTTCCTTTCACACCAAATGAAATAGACTGCGGCAGCAATACTACAGAACGCCCAATTCTTCTTCCAACCTTTCACCTTGCTCCTGTGAATCGAAACCAGGATAGAGTGAAAATAAGACATTCCAACAGGAAGACCCACGCATCTAGCAATGCAAGAAAGCAAGAGCTTTGAGAAGGAGCATTGAAAAAACAGATGCTTAGAACCCTTAACAGCTGTCTGACATAGGGGACATCTGTTAGAAATGTAAAGCCCTCTGCAGATGAGCTAATCAGTAGCAACCAGCTTCCTTTGCAGAGCAAGAGAGAGCATAATTCTGTGCCTAGGAAGGATACAAGCTTTCTTGATTTTGCTGAAAAGAGAATTGGTAGGGAGAGTGAGCCTGAGGGCATCATAGGTCTTGCCAATGAAGAATTTATTATGATTAGAACAAGCATTTAGAAGCTCATGGACTTTCTAGATGCCTCCAAGCTGGATAGCACATCTATCTCTGGTAATGATGATGCTCTTAAGGCTCTCAGGATGGAACTCTCTGATTTGCAACTCCCAAATAGAAGAACCATAAGAAAGGAAATAATTCCTGATCCAAGAAGACCAGATGGACCCAGTCCCTCAATAAATGTGCAAAAGCCATTTCAACATAGTAGCTTTGTTCCAGGCTGTAATATCTTTCACCTGAAAGCCGCCTTCAGACCAGGGAACACAAATAGACCCCCAGCTCTTGAAAGACATATTCCTGACACCTGCAGTAGCACCCCAAAAGAAATGCATGCATGCCTTATTAACAAAGGAACATACAGATTTGGGCAGAAGAATGCTACCACTCCAGAAGTTACCCAGACCAAAAATCATAGAATTAATAATCTGGATTCTGCCAGCATATGAAAGATTTTTATGGGAGCATTTATGTAGAAGAGTGGTAATTTAAGGGTGAGCCCTTCATACATATGTTGAGTGAGCCTGGAATAAGTAATGGGCATGCCAAGATATCTAAAAGGAAAAGATCCCTCATTCAAACCTATTGCATTAAGGATTTGAGACTTAAGATTATCAGATACCCCTCCAAAATAAGCTTCAGTCTTCTCAAAATTAGCTTTGAGGCCATAGCAGATAGAGAATTAATGAAGAATATCAGCTGCTTTTTGTACTGAAGGCAAATCACCCTTAGTTAATATCATGAAATCATCAGCAAAAATCAGGTGGTTCAACCCTGGTTTAGTACATTTGGGATGAAAAGAGACATCATGTTCCTTATTCATTATTCTTAAACTCCTGGATAAGATCTCCATGCTAAGGACAAATAGGCTAGGGGAGAGAGGGTCACCCTGTCTCAGGCCACATTTTCCTTTTAAAAAAAACAAAGTTTGACCCATTAACCTTAATAGTGAACCAAGAGCCAGTAATGCATCCCATGATCCATTTGATAAAAAGATCAGGGAATTGTAAAGACTTGAGCATGTTGAGAATGAAATCCCATTGAATTGAATCAAAGGCTTTACTGATATCAATCTTAAGCATGCATCTAGGAGTAAGGTTCTTCCTTTTATAGCCCTTAAGCAAACCCTGGATAAGCATAATGTTCTCAAAAAGACTCATATCCTTGACAAAAGCAGCATGTTCAAATCCAATCAGATAAGGCATAATAAGTTAGAGCCTATTAGGTAGAATCTTACTAATGGTTTTATAGATTATAGAACAACAAGATATAGGCCTGAAGTTCATGACTGATTGAACAATATGCTTCTTAGGTATGAGGGATAGAATGATGACATTAGCTTGCTTAAGTAAAAAGACAGTTCTAAAGAAGTCTTTCACAGCCTTGCAAAAATCTCCACTTACAATGCTTCAGGTGGCTTTAAAGAAACCAGCAGAAAAACCATCAAGACCTGGACTCTTGTTAGAACCCATAGAGAAGGGAATTCTTAATTTCATCCTTAGTAATAGGAGCAATCAAATAAGAATAGTCTTGCTCTTTTACACAGGCACCACTAGCAATAGTGTCAGCATCAACAGCCTGAACAAGAAGAGAGGTCCCAAGAAGCTGTCTGTAGTACTCAACAAAAGCATCACCCACCTCCCGAGGCCCTTGGTGATGCATACCATCCGAGCCAGCAATCTCCCCAATCATCTGACACTGTTGCCTCTCCTTAATTTTAGCAAAGAAAAAACAGGAGCATACATCATTATGTTTAATATCGAGAAGTTTTGCTCTTTGAGAAAGGATATTAACTTCAGCCTCTTTGAGTTTGATAAAAGCCTGAGAAATCTCTTTCTCTTTAGAGTTGAAGGCTGCAGACAAAGGTTGCCTGTGAAGATCATCAAAACACTGGGCTAACTCCAATTTTTTCACTTTAATCCTCTGACCAATTTCAGAGAAGTTTTCCTTATGAAGGAGTTGAAGAGTCACCTTGGCCTTTTTCAGTTTACCCATCTACTGAAACATTGCATTACCAGTGATATGGCAATCCCAAGCATTCATGAATCATGATAGTCTAAAGGAAATCAAGATGAGCAATCCAACAGTTAAGAAAACGAAATTGCTTCTTAGGAAGAGGATCATTATGAAAGGAAAGAACTGCAGGGCAATGATCAGAGATCCCAGGATGAAGGAACTTAGCAGAAGTATGAGGGAATTGAACTAACCAATCAGTGTTCACCATAATTCTGTCAAGTTTAGAGTAGACTCTAGAAGTAATATCTTGCTTATCAAACCAAGTGAAACTAGCCCCAGTACCATGAATATCATTCATGCCACATTAGAGCAAGAAATCATTAAAGTCATCTAATTCGGAAAATACAGGAGGAGTGTCACTTATCTTATCATGATAATATATAACATTAAAGTCACCCATAGTGACCCAAGGATCAACAAGCCCAGCAAAAGCAGAAAGAGACTGCCAGAGGCTATGTTTGTGGTCAGGATTGTTACTACCATATATGACAGACAAGTGAAATACCCTCCATGTAGCAAAGTGTTGCACCAGACAATGAATAACTTGAGCATGTTCCTCAATAATACGCACAAAAGTGGTGACATTATTCCAAAGCAACCAAATTCGTCCATTAGAATGAGAATTATAATTTGTATAATGGCTCAACCTTCTGAACTTGTTAGACAAGATTCTAGGGAATTTATTCTGCTTTACTCTAGTTTTCAATAAACCTAAAACATCAATATTATTCTCTCTAAGGAGTGTACTAACCTCTAGGTGCTTAACTACCTTATTAGAACCACGAATATTCCAAGTTGCAATGGTCATAGAGATTGTTTATCAGGGGGTTCTACTTCAATAGAAGCACTAGAAACCTTATCATCATCATTAATTTCTCAAAGAACTTGATATTTGTTAGGAGACAGAATAACATCATTACCCTTAGAGGAAACCTTATCAACAATTCCTCCCAGTAACTTAGCATCCTTAGAACCATGATTACCTTACACAAATATTTGCCCTAGCACACTGCATCTTGAGTGCTTTACAGCCCTCTCGGTAGGAAGCACATGAGAGCCATCAGCCATTTGCAAAGCACTCATACCCTTCTGAGAGTCTGAGGTACCACCTAGAAAGTGGCATTCTGAGGCAGACTCTTGACAAGGCAAATCTGATTCGGGGGGAGCTGAACAAGAGGCAGATTTAGAGCCCTTTTGAACTTCTGTGACACCAGAGACTTTCTTACCCATCTTAATACCACCATCATCAGAAATTGAGTTAGTGACACGAGCCTTATTCGTTTTACAAAAAGAAGAAGAATGCCCTAGTTTCTTACAGGTTTTGCAGTAATATGGAACCCATTCATAAACAACCCTCTGCACAGACTGACCAATGTAAGGGGCATTAATAACAATATGCTCAACAAGGTCAGCAAAAACATCCACTTCTATCATGACTCTAGCAAAATACAACTTAGCTTTACAGGTAGTTGTTAGGTCAACGAAGAGAGGCTTACCCACCTTACTAGCAATCTTACTGAGTACAGAATCAGTCCAAAGAAAGGGATCCAAATCAGGAAAAAGAACCCAAATATGAACTTTAGTAAAAACTTCCATGTTGTAGGAAAAAAAGGGAGACCATTGCTTGAGGATTAGGGAACTGTATCTTATCTTCCATGGACCTCTATACATCACCTCTTGCATATCACCCTCACAATCAAACTTAAAGCTAAACAAACCCTTCTTAAAGTATTGAACTAAGGGTAAAGGACCATGATTGCAATTCTTGTTTACAAAATCTCTAACAAGTTTAAGAGAAGACTTCCCCCCAAGAACAGTACCCATGAGAGTAAATCTCCATCTAGCAATTTCATCTTTAACCTCTTCCATGTGAATGTCAATTTCTGTTGAATTAGCACTTTCCTCATGAAAGAATAAACTCATTCCAACTTAACTATGTTTCTTAGTTACATCAACCCAAGATTTACCATTATTTCCAGAAGTTTTGACATGGGCATTAGAGCAATCAGTTGTTACGCAAGGTTTAGAAGCAACAACAAGAACATTAATGACGTCCCCTGTTTTTGGACAACTTAACCCACGTGGAATTGACGCTAAAATTGTAGATGTTATAGGATCTACCATGTCAGAAACCTTATTAAGCTTTGAAGAAGTACATGAAGAAGAAATAGCATCCAGAATTACATCATTAACAGTCAAAGAATCGCGAGTAGGAGAAGAACCCATGTAAATATTTGAAGGAAAAACGAAAAATTTAGTACCATTGGAGTCAGGATCATATAGAGATTCACGGGAAATCTGAATTTTAGGTGGCAGGCCTCTCCCTCAAGCCAAGGAGCAAGACCGTGCAACAATGGCGACTTCTCAATTAGAGAGAAAACTCTCTCTAAAACCGACACCAGAGAGAAGATTGATAACTATTATTATTTATGTTAATAGTTGATAAGGGTAAAGTCGCGACACCTTAATCAAAGTAAAACCTAATTCACTACTAACTAATAGTCAGCGGTAAGCAAGGTATCGAATCCACAGGGAGGCGGTAGTATTCTAATCTGTTAAACTAGGTTTGTCTCTTAAGTAACAATTTCTGGGTTTTGATTGTGGTTTCTAAACTAAAAGCAATTAATAACAACAACTAAAGTAAACAATAACAACTAATAACAATAATAATAACAACTAATAATAAGCAATAACTAACTATAAGCAATAAAAAACTAATAAGGTTGAAAACAATGAGATTAAAAGTCTAGGGTCACAGGTTCACTAGGATTATTGTTCAGGGGTAAGGATGTAGTCAACTATCATGAAATAAAGTTATCTAAGGTCACAAGATCGGTCGATTCAATTATGCCCTTTAGATCTACAATTTAACATGCGATCGCTATCATGAAACGAGTTCTATTCAATTATCGTAGCCTATCTTAGTCTTAACCTGGTCGGTGTCAACCCTAATTCGCGAGACTAGTTAATTAATCCTGGCCAGTAATCAAACAACTAGAATTAAAACTATAATCAAACGATAACCACGCAATTGCAATTCAATTAATTAATCTACCCCTTCTAACAATCCTAGATCCCCTTTCAACCCTAGAAAGAAATTTAGCTACTCATAACGATATAAACAACAACAATAATAATTAAAGTAAACATGATTAACAATTATGAAAGGATGAACAAAGAATAATTAAGGAACAAGAAGGTAATTAAATTGAATAACGAAGAAAGATTGAGAATACCGAATACAAGATGAACTAAAGACAATTGTCTTTGATGAATAAAATCCGGAGGCAAAGTAAACTAATTAGGGTTTCTGAATTAAAGCCTAAAAGTATTTAATAGCCTAAGGAAGTATGGAAAAGTATGAAAGACGAGCTTTCTTTTTATAATACAAAAGATCTAACTAATTAGGTTAAAATTAAGGAAAACACGAAAAGCCGCCGAAATAATGACTCTGCTCGATCGGGCAACTCTCATTTAAGCTTGTTTCTTCGACTTTTCTTCATTTCTTCTCCTTCATTCTCGATTCTCGTGCCTAACCTTCTACGATCCAACTCCGCCATGCTCCATATCAACTCAAAAAGCTCCAAATGCATCCAATCTGCATTAAAACATAACAAAAGCGGCAGAATCGATATTCTAGCTAAAATAGCATAGAAATAAGAAAGGAAAGACGGTAAATCGAGTTAAATGTATCTAAGGGAGGCATAAAATATGTATATAAATAATGATCATCAAACTCCCCCAAACCAATCCTTTGCTTGTCCCTAAGCAAAGCACTCGACACATACAAAGACAAACATACAAATGGTGAATAAAAAACTCAAAGCTAATGTCAATACACATACAAATCCCAAGCTATCCATATCTATAACAAAGTAATGACTAAGTTGTACCAATAAAACAAATTCAAAGGCACGGGAAAGTAGAAAACGCAGCTCATAATCAAGATTTTACATGATACCGTAGTACAGACAAAAACCAAATACCTTTCAATCTTGCAAGGCTCAATTTGTCGGATTCTCGCGGATTCACTCAAGCACTCATAAGTTTATGTAAAGGTGAGTTTTGCGAAGATAGAAAGAAATAGAAACACTCACTCAACTTATGAAACATGCATGCATTCTAATGTGATAGTAATTTCCCCAACTAATACGCATTCGCTACAAAGTACATGAATCGGGACAAAAAGGGAGGCTAATGGGTGAAGGTATAGAAATGGATTGTGTCAAGGTACGTATGGAAATGTGGGGCTAAGACCGGTAGTCGCAGCGACACTTACCAAAACAAATCTACAAGACTAGCACAAACCAACACCGACTAGAGAAATCATCTTAAACTTTGACAACACAAGAGAGAGACCGAAATTGCTCTCTAAATATGCATTAGACTCTAGTATAATCCCTTCCATTTTCCCTTGAATAATTCAATGAAGCAACAAATTTTTCTTTCTTTTTTTTTTTTTTTTTTCTTCTTTTTCTTTTCAAATCAAATCTTTTTTTTTTTTTCTTTTCTTCATCATTTTTTTCTTCTGCTTCACAACTTTTCTCAACAAAGGGAATAAATGACACAATTGCCAACATACTTGCTACACCCAATGATATTCTTTTTGAAATCCCGACCCAACCATAGTAGACAAGTAGATAAGAAAAACATGCAACTGCGACTGTCCCGATAAGGTAGGCAAGTTCTAGGAATGTAGCTATTAGATAGGTTATGAAACAGGCTACAAATGTTCAAAATGGCTAAACATAGAGAACTCAATAATAAGGGTATAAAATCAAGTCTTTTTGGCTATGTGAGGCTTATTTGAACAAAAAGAACCACCTTTCATCATGCACTTATCACACGAACGCGTATAGTATCAAGAAACGAATGTCACACTTATGCAATTTGATGTTACACATTCCACAAGGAGTACCACACTCAAGCCTAAAAACAATGAGACCAGTTTATTAATGTTCCTGGCCTAGGAAGCTCTATAGACCTCAGAATTTTAAGTGGTTTACCAACAAAAATCGCCAAATCTAATTAGCATAAGGTATGTCAAAAACGGTCAAGACTTGTACTATGAGCTTTGTTTTCAAAAATAGCAAGTCAAAACAATGTACATGGATAACTTATTTGGGATTCAAATGCAAAAACAATGCAAATTATCATCATTGTTATTCAATTCACCAAGACTCGACCTAATAAAATAAAAAACATGTTTTTGGATTTTGTAAATTTTTCAATTTTTATGGATTTTTTTTTAAATAAACTAAACACACAACATAAATAAAGACTCTCCCCCAAACCTAAATGTCACAGTGTCCTCATTGTGACGCTAACAGCACAACATCACACAATCAACCAACAGCAGCAACCTAAAGGACACTACTAACAAAAAGGGAAAAGGGGAAATAGCTAAAAGAAAATACAATAAAAGAAAGTACAAGGATAGATGATACCAGCTGTATAGACATAGCTTCCCCCAAACCAGCTGCAATATGGGGGTGTAGTGACCAGCTGCCACTACTGCGCCTGATCATCATCATCATCATCATCATCATCTCCCCTCTCAGCAACACCAGAAGAAGAAGCCCGAAACGGGTCACCAAACCCACCAACTGGAGCATCCCGTTGGATAGGAGTATACCAAGAACGACCCAGGCAACCATAATCGTGACTAAACTCCTGGGAAAACTGCTGAGCAGTCACCCCATAATTATCAAACACACCCGTCTCATCACCCGGACCTCGGTAGTAACTCGGCGGAGTCCAACCAGCAGTGGCATTAAGATCAGTCCGCATAAGGTTTTCCCAAAGTCCCCTCATCACCAAATCATTGTTAATTCCTTGGTGAATCCTAATCTCCCTCTCCAAAGCTGGATCATAGGTGTAAGCAGGTGAAGGGTAAGGGTAAGGAGCTGGGGTGGGTGTAAAGTGTGGAATCGGGGTGGTGGTAGCCTGAGTAGAAGTAGAAGGAGTGATCCGCCGACGAGGTCGACGGTTCTCGGCCAAAGTAAAAATAAGCTCAGGTGGAACCACATAAGAACGAGGAAGAGGGGTAGGTCCAGTCTCAGGATCATGGGTAGACAACCGCTCCGTAGAAGGGAGACGGTTATCGGTATCAGGAAGAGCTATCCACTGGGTCCCCCGTACCCGCCACTGAAATCTATCATTTCCTAACGCATTTATCCAGCAAAGGGTGTGGCGTAGGTACTCCTCGTCCACTCTAGGGGCATGAAGCGGGGTCATGGGTGTGTAACTACGGTCTCCCCCAAACCCAGCAAGTCTCCTAGCCAACCTAGTGACCCAGGCACCACAATCTAAGGAATGCTGGGTAGCGGAAGTGACCCTCCAGAAAGCAAAGCACACCAAACCGACCGGATTAAAATAAAAATCATTCTCATGCTTGGGGTTGAGGGTAGAAGCAAGTAACAAAACCTCATGAGAATTAAGCTTACTAAGGTCCTTCCTAGCAAATAAAAGGAGGCTAAAGAAACGCAAAAACAACCTAAAACAAGGATGTTGCACATCATTTACCGCCATAGCGTAAACAAGTGCCTCAGGAAGACTAGTAAATAAACGAAAATATTCAACGGCTTGAAAGCCGGAAGGAACAGCAATAAAAGAATCATCGTCACTGACAAAAAGACCCAAATGATTCGCCAATTCGGCATACGTCAACACAAAATCCCGATTAAGCAACCTAAAAGACACACGTTTATTGGTCTCGTCCCAATCATAGGAACTGAAAAATTCTAGTGTCAAAGGATGGTATGAAAGCTCATTAAGGGAATATAGGCCACTAAACCTGATTCGGTGAAACATATCAAACATGGCATTCCCAAAACCGAGTAAATCAAGAACTTTGGGGCACACACAGCGAGTAGGGTCCATAGGACGACCCATAAGCAAAGCAAAGCGGTCATGCTGCTCTTGTGTGCTGAAAACGATCCAAGGGTAATCCGGGTTACTCGGAATCGCTTCTACGTCGGGTTGTCGAACAAGACGGGGTGCTCTACGACTCTTACTAGTTCCTTCTTGCCTAGACATAGCTAATTGAAGTAAATAAATACACAACAAACACAACTCTATGCTCAAAAGACGGATTGACAAACCCTAACTCGAAAAAATTCAAATTTGAGTCTAAAACGCAAGAAAGACGGAGCAATTAGCAATGCAAGAGTGAATAATGACTAAATAACAAAGCTAGGAAACAACAACAATGAATTAGAAGCACAAAATTGAAGAAATAAGAAGCAAACCCTAGATTCACGATTTGGGCAAAATAAGGGAGCAAGAACACCAATTTCTTCACAAATTGAACTTAAAACAAGTTAAATAATGATTGTTGATGCTAGTTTGAGGAGTAATTGATGATTTGAATGAGTTTGCTTGAGGTATTTGAGGGAATAAGGGTGAGGGAGAGTGAAGGAGGGCGAAAATAAGAAGAAGAATGAGAAGAATTTTGGGGAAAACCTTATTTGAAGGCGTCAGGAACGGTCGGACCGGACCGACTCGATCGAGCAGGTCAGGTCTGCTCGATCGAGCAACCTAAATTTTCAAGTTTTTTCGCCTTTGCTCGAGTGGCTGGATATTGTAGTGCATGAAAAACTCGATCGAGCAAGGGCGTGCTCGATCAAGCAACCTATGATTTTCACGTCTTCCACTTGTTTTCCCTTATTTTCTTCCGTTTTTCTTTTCTTTTCTTTTCGTTCTTCATTATTAAAGAGACTTCCAATTGTATTAGCTGTAAATACTCAATAAAATTGTTAGATCGCTCCCTCACCGCACTCAAGAAAGCACAACTATATTAACTATCCAAACTAAATCGATTTTAACTATAACATAAATAACTACGCTAATCGAAATAAAATTTACAAATGTAATACAAGGAAATGTCGGGTTGCCTCCCGGTTAGCGCTAGTTTATATCGGTCCCGCACGACCGTGTTACCTCAAAGTCATGGGGATTTATCAAGAGTGAAAAGGTTGAAGGCCTTTATCACTCCAATAACTGCTCCATCGTAATAGATCTTCAAGCGTTGACCATTGACTTTGAAAATCTCACCCTTGTCGGTTTGTAGTGAAACCGACCCAAACTTGATCACCTCGGTAACTGTGAACGGTCCTGACCATCTGGACTTGAGTTTACCTGGAAACAAACGCAAACGGGAGTTAAATAATAATACTTTATCACCAATTTTAAATTCCCGCTGCAGGATATGCTTGTCATGCCATTTCTTGGTCTTCTCTTTGTAAACCCGAGCACTATCATAGGCATGCAATCGAAACTCATCAAGCTCGTTCAACTGCATAAGTCGTTTCTCACCCGCCAATGAGGGATCCATATTAAGCTCTTTTATGGCCCACATAGCCCTATGCTCAAGTTCTACCGGTAAATGGCACGCCTTGCCATAGACTAACCGGTATGGAGATTAACCCCTATGCAGATAGCTTCTGATGCTTCTGGACCGAACGCCGAGCCACCTCCTTCTGAGAGGAGAGGCCGTGGCTGGTGGCCTTTGTGATTTGATGATGAGCTTCCCTTGTTTATACTAGCTTGAGGGAGGCTGGCCATTTTGTAAGAATTTTATTCTTTTTCTTTATTTTTCACATTTTTCGTTTTATTTTGCCTTTTCCCATTAGAATTTCATATCGTTTCTCTGTTCCATGTGCTATTAGCCGTTTCTCGGTTTGTTTCTGTTATAATCGCATGCACATTGAGGACAATGTGAAGTTTTAGCTTGGGGGAGGATTTGCATTTAGGAACTGCATTTAGGATTTGCATTTAGATTTTTAGTTTTCTTTTTAGTTTTTTTTCTTTTAGTTTTCTTAATTTCTTTTTAGTTTTTATAGGAAAAAATTTCGAAAAAAAACAAAAAGAAAAGATCATTTCCATCTTACATTTCTCATTTTGTAGTTTTTATAAGCTGATGTTTCGTTTTATTATGAGGAATTGTGCATTCATGGGGATGTCTTGTACACAGTAGATAGGGAATTGCATTTGGACTTAATTAAGCTTGATCTTGACTTTGGCAAGCTACTCATATTGTAAGGTAGATCCTCCAGTGGTCGGTACATCTGAACCCGATCCCAGTTTAGGAGTGAGTAGTTTCTCCTTATAGTCTGTGTTACATCAAAACGCATAAGTATGGTTTTTATTCCATTTTCTATAAGTATTATTCTCATGATCTACGTTTTGAAGCCATTCAATCTCTTGTTCACCTTTCACAATAAACACCCTTCTTTCTAGCTACATTATAAATTTGCCTACCCTTGTTGAGCTAGTAACCAACTATTTGTGTAGGGGTGTTCTGTGCTTTTGCGATGTTATGATAATTCCACCATTTGGTGTGAGCCGTCTCGGGATTACTGATTTCCGGGTTTGGTGAAAAAGAGAAAAGGAAAAAAAAGAGCTTTGAAAAATTATGGAAAAAGAAAAATGAAAAAAAATGAAATTGAAAGCTCAAAAGGAAAAAAAGGAAAAGAAAAAAAGAAAAAGAGGAAAAACGCTTCCATGAAATGAATGAAAAGAAAGAAAATTATGGGAAGTTGTATCTTGATTCTAATGTTTAATAAGCCAATATGCTGCTTTTGGCTTTGACTATTATCGATGGGAATTGGTATGATTTGGATTGAGTATCCACTACACATTTGGTTATTACTAGCTTGACTTTAAGCTCCACATGACCAAATTCATTTGTCCACTTTCTTACCCAAATTTCCCAAGCCTCTTCTTTACTTTACTTGTGCTTCTTGCATTATAATTTGATCATGATTAGTTTTACTTAATGATTTCGGATTGTCTACCATACTAGACTGCGGGCACATTCTTATAAGTTGTAGATAGGTGAGTGTCACTTCAAATTTGAACCAATATTTCCTATTTTACAAAAATTTGAGTGATGAGTGTACCGTGAGAGTCCATTGTCAAAAGATCATGCAAGAGCTGAAAAAGTCCAAAGAATATTTTCTATGTTGCGCCGTTATGTAAATCTCAACCATGTTTCGCATTTTTTCTTTCGCCCTTGTTGCTGTGGGTTTATGATTCATCTACTTATTAGAGCTTACTTTTTGAGATTTGTATGATGGATTGATCATCGTTAGCTACCCTTGTCCTAGTTATGCTTGTTATATTTGCTTGAGGACAAGCAAGGGTTTAGCTTGGGGGAGTTTGATAAGTGATATTTTGTATTGATTTATCCCCCGTTTTAGCTCGATTTTTATACGATTTATGCACTTTGTTAAGTGATTAACGAGCTAATACTGCTATTCTAGTTGTTTTGCGTGTTTTGACTCGTTTGATAGGAAATGAAGCGGTTTTGCTATATTTTCCTACTTTATGGAGCAAAGACACTAGGATACGAGTTTTCAAGGAATTGATGATAGCCAGTTCACGATTTGATTACGATTCCGCTACATCTTTCCTCGAATGGACTTAATAAAGATTTTTGGCTTTGAACTTTAAAAGGAAAACTCAACCCAAGTCAAGAGGAGATCAGCCCAAGCCCAATTCCGTAGTGCATTGACCAAAGACTAAGGCATAGGATTCCGTGCCTAAGATGAAAAGACGGAAAATTCGACTTACACAAAAACCCGATCGGATTACCTGTTACCCGATCGGGTATTCCTGCAAGAAGACGTTACTTGGCTCTTCTTCAATCCGAGCTTAAATGGGTGGTTTAATGCATTGACTAGGGTACGAATTTGCAAGAGGATCAGCAGCCATGCAGCCTTATAAAAGCCAATGATCATTACACACAATAATCATCTTTTATCTAATAATCTTTACATATCATCTTTTTATCATCAACTTTTACAATAATCTAATAATCTATTATCATTTCTTTTTAGCATACTTTCTTACAAGTTTTTATAGCTTATTCCTTAGCATTTCCTTAGTGTTTACTTAGTTTTTGTTATTTGGTTGGATATTTGTTCTTACTTTCATTCTTATATACTCATATTCCTTATCGGTAATTCTCTAATCTTGATTTACTTATGCGATTTTAAATCATCATGAACTATAACCTCACTAGTATCATTTTTATAATATTGTTGTTATTAGGAAATCAACCTAAAATTAATCTAGTTAGAACCAACGTATTATTTAGCATGTCACGTTATAATTTACTTAATCATATAATCCTAAAAATTGTCATTAGAATCATTGTTAACATAATCACCATAATCACTTTAGTATTTATATTTCATAGTTTAATTTCGTACATCTTTTTCTTGCTAATTTACTTAATCACATAATCACATAGATTAGATTAATTCTAATATTGTAATATTATCATTGTGTAAATAAAATAAATAGAGTTGTAATATTTGAAATGATTTACGAGTTAAACGAATTATAAGAAGAGTAGTTACCAATCGAACCATCTAATTGTTTCTTCCTTTGGTCGTGTCAAATTCTATAACTTTGTTTAGCGGCCATAAGCAATTGTTTGTATTAGTCATTTCTATCTTTATAACGAGAGTTAGGATAGGAATTAGGACTATCAATAGGGGTTTAGTGACTTAACCATGCTGAAAGGACGTTAGGACCCACTAAAAGGTCGGTACGAATCCGGAAGGAATATACCGCTACAAGGCCTAGACAATCATAAGTAATTCTAATATTGGTATCTATGAGCCTTTTAATTAGTTTTACATGTATTTCTCTTTCACTATATCAACTTGATTAGTTAGTTTACTTTATCGTTTTAAATAGTTTATTTTATTGTCTTTTTATTTCCGTTATTAGATAGTTTACTTTATCGTTATCTAGTTAGTTTATCGTCTTTTTATTTCCGTTCCTAGATAGTTTTTATTATTGTTATTCTCTGGTTAATTAGTTTAGTTAGTTAGACTTTCAATATTGTTATTTAAATATCGTCTTTAGATAGAATTTAGTTGTTAATATCCAGATCAGAGGATTTCCCCGATCGGGTACGTGACAACCCAATCGGGTATGTCTTCTGTTTTGGGTTTTTTACTTTGCAATTTACATATTTGTTCTTACATATCGTCATTTATATTCTTGTCATTTTATTTTATGTTAATAGTTCAGATAAATAACTCAAGTGACTCGATTTTAAATGAAAACCAATCCATAACAATTCATAAGTAACACGTACTCCCTGAGGATCGACACCCTACTTCCCTAATTACATTCCTTATGTTGTTAGCCTAGTCCGGGTAAATTATTTTTGTTTAGGGACCGCGACAGAACCGATCATCGGCACATTCCCGGAATAGATAAGGATCATCCCAAAAATACCTCTTGACATCGTGTTGAAACCTCTTCTTTTGCTGATAGGATTGGTCGGGAGGCATAATTCTCCCAACCAAAAAGTTAGCATAATCGGCAAACCATGGAGTCTCCATGGTAATGGCAAGGAGATGATCATCAGCAAACGAATCATCAATGGGGATGGAATCTCCTTCTTCAAACCTCAGACGAGACAAATGGTCAGCAACCACATTCTCAGCACCTGACTTATCCCGGATCTCCAAATCAAATTCTTATAACAACAAGATCCATCGAATAAGCCTAGGTTTGGCTTCCTTTTTAGCCAACAAGTACTTGAGTGCTGCATGGTCAGTATAGACTATCACCTTAGAACCCAAAAGATAGGCTCTAAACTTGTCTAAGGCGAAGACAACTGCAAGTAACTCTTTCTCAGTGGTAGCATAGTTAACTTGCGCATCATCCAACGTCTTACTGGCATAGTAAACTACATGTAGCACCTTATCCTTCCTTTGC
>JAIUZE010010508.1:0-15953 GCA_022085475.1 Heliosperma pusillum
TACCTTCTTAGGATTTTTAGGATCAATGGAACCTTCGGGTTGTACCATGTACAACTCCTCCTCCAACTAACCGTTTAAGAAGGCGGTTTTCACATCCATTTGCCAAATTTCATAGTCATGAAAAGCGGCAATCGCTAAGATTATCCGAATGGAACGCAGCATAACTACGGGTGCAAAAATTTCATCATAGTGCAATCCTTGCACTTGAGTGAACCCTTTTGCCACTAGTCGTGCCTTGTATGTATCTGGTTGTCCTTCTACAGAATGCTTTATTTTATAAAGCCATTTGCACTGAAGAGGCCGAACCTTATCAGGTAAGTCACAAGATCCCATACAATCTTTCTCTACTCATTCTCCTACATCAGTCCATCTCGGATTGCATGGCGTTAAGCCATAGCTTTAGTCGGACAGGTCATGGCACCTTTATAGGTAGCGGGTTCAGTTATCTCTAGGATTCAAACGTCATCATCACTCTCATTCTCCTCGACCATACCAATGTATCTGTCTGTAGGAATAGATGTCTATCCACCTCCTAGGTTCCAGGAATATTACCGCACCCGATGATGAAGGACAGTTTCCTCCATTGGTTGCTCGGTTGTTGGTTCTTGAATCTTCGACAGTTCGAAGGTTCCATTACTTGTCCTATTCTCGAGAAATTCTTTCTCTAAGAACGTCGCACTAGCCGCAACAAAAACTCGATGTTCGGTCGGCGAGTAAAAGTAATGACCAAACATCCTTTTTGGATAACCAATAAAGTATGTCTTGACCGATCGTGGGCCGAGCTTATCGTCAGGTCTCCACTTGACATAAGCCTCGCAGCCCCATACCCGAATAAAGGACAAGTTAGGGACCGTTCCCTTCCATAGTTCATATGGAGTCTTGTCTACAGCTTTAGACGGACTTCGGTTAAGTATTAGAGCAGCTGACAAAAGAGCATATCCCCATAATGAGGCAGGCACAACCGTGTGACTCATCATGGATCGAACCATATCAAGCAATGTTCGATTTCTCCGTTCGGACACACCATTCAATTGTGGTGTTCCAGGTGGAGTTACCTGTAGTACTACACCACAGTCTTTAAGGTGTCGATCAAACTCCTTCGAAAGATATTCGCCACCACGATCTGAACGTAGTGCTTTAATCTTTCTATCCAGCTGGTTTTCAACCTTATTCTGAAATTCCTTGAACTTGTCAAAGGACTCACTTTTATGCTTCATTAAGTAGACATATCCATATCTACTCAAATCGTCCGTTAAAGTGATAAAATATCTATAGCCATCTCTAGCGTTGATTGACATAGGTCCACACACATCAGTATGTATGAGTCCTAATAGGTCAGCAGCGCGCATTCCAACACCTTTGAAGGAAATTCGAGTCATTTTGCCTATGAGACATGATTCACACGTGCCAAAAGATTCATAGTCAAATGGGGAGATAGTCCCATTATCAATGAGCTTCTTCACGCGTTTTTCATTTATGTGTCTTATACGGCAATGCCATAAATAGGTTTGATCTTTGTCACCAACCTTTGCTTTCTTACTACTCACAGATGAGAACCACAATCAGTATCTAGTACCCAAGTTCCGTAACTTGCATGGTTAATCTCAATCATATGAATAAAAGATGACGTACCAACAGGAATGACGCGGCCTGATTTTACGTCTTCAGCATACACGGGGCAGTTTCGCCTCCAATGCCCAGACTTGTGGCAATGGTGGCACTCCACGTTCTCTTTGCTCTTTGTCTTGCCTTGTGAGCTACCGCTAGTCTCACCAGGCCCACTCTTGACCTTTCCTGGCTTTTTGAACTTTTGCTTCCCTACAGCTAGGTCAGCTTGAGCCTTGCCCTTACCCCTACCCTTGTTGTTTATCATGGGAACGTCCTGTTTCACGCTCCCACTCAATTTCAGATCACTCTTGGTCTGTACGAGAAGTGAGTGGAGCTGATGAAGACTTTTCTTCATATCATTCATATAGTAATTTGCCCTGAAAAGGGCAAAACCATCATGAAGTGAATGGAGCACACGATCAATAATGATCTTCTCATCGATTTTACAACCAAGAGCCTCCAGCTTCTCGACATTCTCGATCATAGCAAGAATGTGTGGGCTAACCGCTTGGCCCTTCTGGAGTTTCGCTTCAAAGAATCGACAGGTATACTCATAGCTAACGATCCTCGGAGCTTTCGAGAACTCGTTAGAGAGAGTGGTGAAAATCTTGTTTGCACCCTGGGCTATGAATCGCCTCTGCAAATTGGATTCCATTGCAAAGATGAGTACGTTCTTTAACGCACCCGCCTCCATAACGAAATCACTATAAGCAAGTGATTCATTTGCTCCTGCATTGGGGCCTGGGTTTGGCGGTAGTGGCTCAGTCAAGTACTTGAGCTTACCGTCAGCCATGGCAGCATTCCGTAATGAAGCCTCCCAGTCCGCAAAGTTGGACCCGTTATTCTTCAGTCGCGTTGACTGATTCATAGTGTCCATGAACATCTTAAGCCAGGACTCACGTCCGAGCGTGGCACTTGGCATTGGGTCATCAGTATGGGCAGCCATTTGTTATTAGCAGTTATATCTGAATATATGACTGTGGGAAAAATAAATATGATAAGTTTCATCGTTTTAAATTTGAGTCTAATGAAAAACTGTTTAATTCGATGACTCGTGCATTTATACAATTGACCTTCCTCAAGAATTATATAAATGATCCCAAGACTCAATTTCTGTAAATTGATAAGCCAACCTCTTGGCTAATTCTTCTTTTAGAATTCCTGGTCGATAAATTTCTGTAAATTCTATCTTTAGTCCATCATAATCACGAGATATTACTCGTACTATAATGTTGAGATAAAATAGGTCAACACTCACTACTTACCCAACGTAGAAGGGGTCATATTATGACTTCCGACGAAGAAGGGGCTCATAGTAGTTTTCCCTATAAAGACTAGTCTCAATTTTAATCTATAGGGGAAGGTCCCATCATCTTAACTTAAATTCATTTTAAGTGAACGAATGTCTAGCAACTCGAGAATGATTTAACTAAGGTGATGGCCCTAAATAGCGAGTGACATCTGTATGTCAATGATGAAAATTCAAACTATATGAAACATTTTTCATGCATTTTAGGTGATTTGGTTTAGGCGGAATATGATGCAGTTATTTAACATGTGAATGAAAAACAAAAGAACGGAAAAATACGTAAACTATTACAACGGTCCTAGTGTGGTCTATCTACCAAAATGAACAGTAAATACAAGTTTGGAATCCATCCTTATGGACCCGAGAAGCTTGACTTTGTCTCATCTTGGTCCATGTAGCGGGAGTGAGCATCCGATCTCCGTCTCCTGTCTTCTTAAAATTACATTTAAAAATTACAAAATAAACCTATTTACATTCTAATTCCAAAACATAATTAAAAGAAAAATAAAAGGAGATTCGAGATCTCAAAATTACAACCAAACCATGTTTTCATCATTACGAAAACATGATTAACTAAAGCCACACTAGGTATTACATTTTTCAACCAAATGCAAAAATACGTAAAATAAACCATTCATTCATTCAACAGAAAAATGCATCAACTATATAAATTAATACTACAAAACATAATTCATTAATTATGTTGATTAATTATCCAAACCACCATTCAAACCGATCAAAATTATGTGACAATTCCTTAATTGCGCACAACAATTTTAATCATCCATAATCCATTTTTATTTTAAACCTTTTTAAAATAATCGGGTATCATTATTGTGAACATTTTCACAATAACAAACAAACAAACATTATCTTTATAATGTCAAAAAAAAAAAACAAACAAAAAAAATTTTTTTTTTTTCCTCTACGGGACACTGTTCACGTGAACAGTACCAGTACCAAAAAAATTTTTTTTTTTTTATATGATTTCTCACGGTTTAATCAAAAAACCGAAAACAAAAACATAAAAAAAAAAATAACTGCTGCGGACAGCAATAAAACAGAAATTTTTTTTTTTTTTGTACTGTACAGTAGCAGCAACGGACAGATTAAAAATCGGTTTTGACAATATTGCTAGATCGGTACAAAATTCAATATCTAATCGTTATTAAATATTGATTCAAACTAGATTATTTAATTTAACCTTTTAAAATGAACATCTATATCATGATTAAATCGATTATCCTTATATTCATTTAATCACAATCGCTTTGAACATCATTAAAATTGAATCATTATTCAAAAATTATCAATTTAAAACAATGAGACCGAAAATAATAGCAACAACAAAAATCAAAACAATTCTATCTTATTTTAATTCAATCCTTATCAAATTAAAACAACCACAAATTTATTATATTGAATTTTAACCTATTAAAATAACAATATCAATAAATCAACAATGGAAAAAACAAACCCCTAAAAAAAAATCACACGGCTACAAAAAAAAAAATTCCAGCCGTGAAATTTTTTTTTTTTCGGTAAAAACAAATTTTTTTTTTCTCAAATTTATATTTCATAAAAATGAAAAAACATATAATATAATTTTGTAGCCAAAAGCTCTGATACCACTTGTGGAAATAACTGTTTACATCCCCATAAAATTTAGGATTATAACAAAATTATATAATATGAATTGCAAGTCATAGATATGAAAACGATATAAAATATAGAGATTTAGAAATCAACCTCCGGTCCTAGCAATTGGCGTAAAGAACAGAGATATCAAAGTAGATATCCTCCTAATCGTTGCACCCAAGATGCTCCGAGAAATACCCTTTTCTTTTGCTAGAAAGTAAACCTTTTACACAATCTCACTGTTGAGAAGAAGGTTTTTGTGTTTTGTCAAAAGTTACAGTTAACTTTTGTCAGTTGTGATGTATAGATTCGATGGAGGCAGTGTGAGAGTAAGGTTAGAAAATCCTCCTGCTCACCCTTACTCACCCACGGCACATATAGGGTTTTATATGAGGGGATTTTCTTTGTCTCCTCAAACTAACTACCCATTAACTAAAAACCGAGTGTATCTGGATACATTCGTTTTTGTTCATTTTAGCTTCCAATATAATGTAATATACTATAATCGTCGTATTTACATGGACCGACATTATAATCCATCATTAATTATAAATATCCGTATATTTATAATTTGCCAATTAATTATAACGGTTTCTGTTTAATTAGCTTACATTATATACTATAATTAAATATAACTTTTTATATTCAATTTTACGAATTACAGTTAATTCGTCTCAGCTAACTTTATTTAATCGTTATTAAATAGTCGTCTCATCATCACATTGACTAACCTTTTAGTCAAATACACTGACTAACCTTTTAGTCATATAATAGGGTATCAATATGATTATTTTCTCAAATAATCACATCTCTCGAACACATCCTATAGGTGTGACTTTTAGGGACCAGTTGATCACCGTCATCTGTATGACAATAACGTCAAACTTATCTAGCAAGCCAACCGTTATCGATAAACGTTAATCAACTGGTTACAATACAAAGTATACCCTGTGAACCTACAGAGATTTATTTATGTTATTGCACTAACTGTGGAGGACACTGGCTCCAACACAATGAAGGGGTGGTACTTGGTCATATTGTCTCGGAAAGAGGAATTGAAGTGGATCGTGCTAAGGTCCAAGCTGTTGAGCAACTACCCCACCGATAAATGTCAAGGGAGTAAGGAGTTTCTTAGGCCATGCGGGTTTTTACCGCCGTTTTATTAAAGATTTTTCTAAGATTGTCAAACCCCTTACGGAGCTTCTTTTAAAAGATTCTCCCTTTGTGTTTACTAATGATTGTCTTGAGTCTTTTACTGGGATCAAGACGGCTTTGATTTTCGCACCTATCATCCAATCACCGGATTAAAACTTACCATTTGAGCTCATGTGTGATGTTAGTGACTATGCGGTAGGTGCCGTGCTAGGACAAAGGAAGGACAAGGTTCTCCATGCTATCTACTATGCTAGCAAAACCTTGGATGCGTCTCAAATCAACTATGCCACCACGGAGAGAGAGCTACTTGCCATTGTCTATGCCTTAGACAAATTTCGCTCTTACTTGATTGGTTCCAAAGTCATTGCTCATACCGATCATGCCGCTCTAAAGCATCTCCTAGCCAAACAAGAAGCTAAGCCGAGGTTGATACGATGGATCTTGCTCTTGCAAGAATTTGATCTTGAGATTAAAGACAAGAAGGGGGCCGAAAATGTTGTTGCCGATCACTTATCCCGCTTGAGGTTTGATGATGGAGGTATTGATATACCTATTGATGATTCCTTCGCCGATGATGCTCTAATGATGTTGGAAGCCAATACTACTTGGTATGCCGACATAGCCAACTTTCTAGTTGGAAAGGAGTTGCCGCCTAGCCTTTCATATCAACAAAGGAAGAAGTTCCTACACGATGCAAAGTTCTTCCTATGGGATGATCCATATCTATTCAAACATTGCTCCGATGGGCTATTTCGGAGATGTATCCCACATTGGGATGTGAAAGGGGTGCTAAAAGGATGCCATTATTCTTCTTATGGTGGTCACCATGGACCATCCAAGACCATTGAAAAGGTGTTACAATCCGGTTTCTATTGGCCAACTATGTTCCAAGATGCCAAAGCTTTCGTTACGGCTTGCGATGCTTGCCAAAGAACGGGTTCTATATCGAGGAGGCATGAGATGCCTTTAAATGGTATCTTGGAAGTAGAGGTATTTGATGTTTGGGGGATTGATTATCAAGGACCGTTTCCTTCCTCAAAAGGGAATCGGTATATTTTGGTTGCCGTTGATTATGTTTCTAAATGGGTCGAGGAAATAGCTACTCCAACAAACGATGCTCGTGCCGTGGTTAACTTATTCAGGAAGATCATATTTTCGAGGTTTGGGGTCCCAAGAGCGGTCATTAGTGACCGTGGTACTCACTTTGGTGAGAAACAACTTGATACCTTATTGGAGAGATATGGGGTATATCATAGAAGAGGCTTGGCTTATCATCCACAAACTAGTGGCCAAGTGGAGGTTTATAACCGTGAGCTCAAGTCCATACTCGAGAAAGTTGTTGCCAAGTCACGAAAGGATTGAAGCATGAAGCTTGATAATACCTTGTGGGCCTACCGTACCGCATATAAGACACTTATTGGTACTTCACCATATAGGTTGGTCTATGGGAAGGCGTGTCATCTTCCCGTTGAGATGGAACATAAAGCTCATTGGGCAATCAAGGAGCTCAACATGGATTCCAAGTTGAGTGGTGAAAATCGGATGTTACAATTGAATGCACTTGATGAGTTCCGTTTGCAAGCTTATGAGAGCTCCCGTCTTTACAAGGAGAAAACAAAGAGATGGCATGATAAGAGGATTTTGAATAAGGAGTTTCAAATCGGTGATAAGGTGTTGCTTTTTAATTCCCGACTCAAGCTATTTCCGGGAAAATTACGATCGCGGTGGTCCGGTCCATATACCGTCACAAATGTCAACAAGTTTGGTTCCGTTGAAGTGATGACCACTAATGGCGAAAAATTCAAAGTCAATGGCCATCGTTTGAAGGTCTACCATGAGAATGCGATCGTTGGGATAATCGAGGGAGTTCGCATGGACACTAGAACCAACTCGAACTTCATACGTCGTGCGGGACGTTAAACCAGCGCTTCTTGGGAGGCAACCCAAGCTTTTATTTGCTTTCATTCTATTTTCTTTATTTTCTTTATTTTCTTATTTTCCGTAATTTCTCGTTTTTTAGACTTAACTAGACTTGACGATGTTTATTTTTTATTTTTAGGTGAAAAATGAAGACAAGAAGAGTCGATGGGGAAATTCACGCATCCCTAAGCACGGAAACCCGTTCGGGGAATTAATAATACAAAACAAGGAAAAAAAGTCTGAAACTTACAGGGGCCAAACCCCGATCGGGGTTCCCAGGCCCCGATCGGGGTTTCAATATTCTAGGCGTCTTACTTTTATTCTGTTTTGTACGCACTTCATATTTCAGCATTCCTCACACACCAACCCGACGGTATTCTTTCTTCTTCTATTTTCTTCATTTTCTCACTTAAAGTCCAAGGAAACATCAATTTCTTCATTAATTTGCAAGAATCATTCACTCATCACCATCATCAAGTAAGTTTTGCCTTTCTTTATCTCTAATTTCATCCATTTCAATCAATTTAATCAAGTTTATCAAACCCTAACTCAAATTGGGGGAAATTGATTTTGTGCTTCATTATGCTAAAAATTGATTGTCTTGTGCTCTATTAATGCTTGTAGGATGAATTAGCTTACTAATTTGTTCTATTATTGTTATTTGGATGGATTTTAGTAGCCTTAGGATGAAATTTCGTCTTAAAATTTCAGAAAAATGGCACCTAGAAAAGCTCATACCCAAGGTGCTCCAAAGAGAAGAAGAGGAGATGCGGAATCCTCCCGAGCTGTTGAGGATGTTGAAATGCCCGATGTACCGGAATGGCATGATGATGATTATCCCCGAGTGGTCTTTAGTGATAAAAAAACAATGGGATAATTGGGTCCTCCTACGCTCCAAAGGTATGAAAGCAACTAAGTTTATCAATCACGCTCTTTGAAAAGAATCGGAATTGATAAACACGTTAAGGCTTTATTTAAAAATCTTGGTATGATAGCTTGTTACAAAATGGATTATCTAACCTTTCCCGAGCTCACACTTGAGTTTTTGAGTTCTTTTGAGTTTCATAAGTCAAAACGTGAAGGGTTTGCCCATTTTGTATCATCCCGATTGTTTAATAATGCTTATCGTATGCATTTGTCGGACTTTGCTAAGATTTTTGCTTTATGATGTGAGGGTTTGTGTACCGAATCACCCAAAGATTACCTACCCGAATTGACTTGGGCATCCATTTCTCACTACCCATTCACTGGTTGGGACCATACCCCTCACCAATACATCCATTACCCCGAAATTCGCATTTGGCAACGATTTATGGGGTGGACTTTCTTTGGGAGGAATGAGCCTCACTCGGTGAGGAGTATCGAGATCGAAATTTTAGGTGCCTTTCTTAATGTAAACGGTGATGCCGAGTGGGAAATAAATATTCCTTACACATTTGCTAGCCACTTAACCAAACAATGTAATGCAAAAAATCGGTCCATTGTTTTGGGTGGGTTGGTTACTAGAATTGCCCACAGCTTCTGCCGTTTCAACCAAGATACCACCGATTTGGTTCCTTTGGAGAGCCGGGAAAGGGGGGATAGACTAGATTATGACTATTTCCTATCTTGTAATTGGTTTCGAAGCTCTCACCCGGATATGATTTTGAGGATTGGTAATCAAGATTCTATTACACTATTGGGAGAGACGGGAGAGCTTCAACCTTTGGTCCATACCAAACCCCGACGTGAGAATTGCTCCTTTATTCGACCCACTTACCATTTGGCACTTAGAGGTGAGCGAGCTACCATCGTTGACCGTCGTGCACGAGTTCCACCAACTCAAGCACGTCATTCCACATCTAGTGTTGGTGTGACGGATATGATGCGTGACCTTAGTCTTAGTATTAATGATATTCGTGATGACCAAAGGCTTGCATTGTATCCTATTTATGATCATTTTGCTAGGCAAGGGGTGATTTGACCCGAGGGCCCGCATCCATCTTTTTATCATTATCCCTCGGATGGATCCCCTCCTCCTAACCATGATGCAGGTACTTCTACTCATTATGCTGCCGGTCCGGATTTTTGTGGTTCGGATTATGGAGTTGAAGCATTTCAAGGAGGTTATGGTAGTGGTTATGATGGTGGCTATAGTAGCTATGGAGAGGGGCTTGGAAGTGGGCAAAATATTGGTGAATATGTCACTCATCTTCAAAGTGATGAGCCTAGTGGTAGTGGTGATACTTCGGGAGGAGGTCGTGGTAAGAAGAAGGGTAGGAAGGGTTTCAACTTTTGGCCCTTTACTTGATTGATGCATGAAGGTATCCTCCGTATACATACTAGCTTGGGGGAGCCTAGTTAGTCTAGTAAGTTATTTTTACTTTGCACTTTAGTTGTATTTTTCCCACTCCCCATTAAGTATTAACCTCTTGTCTTCCCTGTTTTGTGCTTTGAACCGTTTTTCGATTAGCTTGAGTGATTTACATGTTGGCACATTGGGGACAATGGTGTGTTTAGCTTGGGGGGGATTGCATTTGCATTTTATTTAGGAGTTGCATTTAGATAGAAAATTTATGGAACTTTTAAATTTGTGTGCTTCATATGCTTTGCTTGCCTACTTTGGTCATGGTTTACATAGTTGTACCCATTTGTATATCCCAATTTTAGCGTAATAGCTAATGATTCTCTATTATTTGACGGGATAATTGCATTCATGGGTATGTCTTGACATAGTAGGTGGAAGATGGAAATTGAACCTAATAAGCTTGATCTTGACTTTTGGCAAGCCACAAATTGGTAAGGTAGAGCCTCTTTAGACCGATACATCCATATTCGGTCTCTCTTAGGTGAGTGTAGGTCTCCTTGTGGTTTGTGCTACATCAAATACGCACAAGTATGGTTTTAATTTCATTTCTTTATAAGCATGCATTCTTTTGTTAGCATTTTGGAGCCATTCACATGATAAAATTGCCTTTTTGAACCCATTCACAAAAATCTACCCTACATATAAAAATTGCCTACCTTGTTGAGCTAGTAGCTTTGATTACTTCGTGTTTGGGTGCTCATTTAGGATTTGTTGTATTTTGAAGTATCATGATGAGCTTGGTCTTAATGCTTTGAAAAAAAAAATGAAAAAAAAATGATGGAAATGAAAGAAAAAAAAAGAAAAGAGAAAAAAAAAAAGGAAAAAAGCATGAAATGAAAAAAAAAAAAAAAAAAAAAGAGAAGCATATCTTGAATGTTGAAAAAAAAGAAGAAAAAGATGATTTAAGAAACTCTCTTATTTTATTTACATATTTTGGAGAGTTTTTCTTAAGAATTGTATTGGAAAATTTTGGGATAGTTTTGGGATTGAGCATCCTTACATATGGTTGTTTCTAGCTTGACTTAGCTCCACATACTATAAATCATTTGTTCCCCATTCTTACCCATTTCTTATTAACCTTCTTCTTACCTATGGCTTCCTTTTTCATGCTTGCATTTGAATGTTTTTGGCTTGTAGTTTTGAAATTTTTACCATATTAGATTGCGGGCACACTCTCATGAGTCGAGAATAGGTGAGTGCTACTCACAAAAATCCTTTCACATTAAAATGAGTTTGAGTGTATCGTAAGAGTCCATAAGTCAAAAGATCATGCAAGAGCCAAAAAGTTCAATTGAAGTCTTTCATACTACATCACCATGTAAATCTCATCCATGTTTTTGCATTATCCTTATGCCCATGTTGTTTTGGGATTTGAGTCATTATGCTTGATAGTTTAAAATTGGATGTTGCAATTGTGGGGACTTCGTTGTTTTCCTCTCTTGTCTTGGTCTTATGTGCTTGGTTGAGGACACGCAAGAGTTTAGCTTGAGGGAGTTTGATATGTCTAGTTTTTATATGATTTTACTCCCTGATTTAGCTCGATTTTACATGATTATTATACTTTGTTTAGTATTTTTGTGAGCTAATTACGTGTTCGAGGTGCATTGCTCGTTTTTGCTATGTTTTGTAGGAATCTAAGCATTTATAGGCTTTTTCCTAACACAATTAGCAAGCACCAAAAGTCAAACAAGCTAATGAAAGCAAAATGGACCATGAAAGGAGAATGACAAGCCAAACATGAAGATTTGTGAAATGGATTGAAATGCAAAACCAAAAATGAAGCCCAAAGCAAGGAGGCCACAAACTCAAGCATATGATGCTCCTTTAGATTCTCAAGGAAACCCTAAACTATGCAATTAACCGGAGAATTAAGGTGTTTAAAGGCATAGCTTAGGATTCCTTAGGCATTGAATGGTGCATTTAAGCAAATGCACCCGGATTAAGGAGGTCCCGATCGGGGTTCCCAGCACCGATCGGGGTTTGGCTTCTGTGATCACAACCGTTTCAAGTCCCTCTCCCTATATAAAGGAGAGGGACTTCGACACTTAGGAATATCTTTTATCATACTTTTTACTCATCTTACACATATCTTTCATAGCTTTAGCTTAAGCACACAAGTTTTTCTTAGTTTCATAATTAGTTAAACATTTAGTTATTACTTTGTCAAACATTTGGTTACTTTTTGAAGTTGTATTGCAATCTTTCCATTCAAGCATTTGGGTTATTCGTTCTTCATTTCCGAGTTATATTTCTCTATTGCGGTAATCCTAATTCTAGTTTTATGTTAGTATTCATTTCCGTCATTTACCTTACAAATCATTTAGTTAATCGTAACATTTAGTTAATCATAGTTTCATTGTTATCCACACTAGAATTGTTAGTTTCATTTCACTTAGTGTAGCACATTTTATTAACAAGTTGTTTTCCTTTATAATTTCATATTCATCATGCTTATTATATCAAATACTATTAGTCTAAACATCAACATGAGTAAGTAGTTTCATTTGTCTAGGGATTAAAGGAAGCCATGCATAATTAGTAAGTTGTAAATGTTAAAATAAGGATGAACTAATATTGGTAAATTGTTTCTATCACATGCTTGTATTGTTTGTTAATCTTTGTTATTTGGCCAATTGCATTGATTAAATTTGTTAATTCATTCTACAAGTCGAGAGGCACGGAATCGGATTAGACTAAGCATGTGTAGTAGGACGACTCTAGTCATAACGAAAGTTCTCTAGGACTCGACCTAAGGTTGTCACTAATATCGAAAGATGAGTGTCTTTAGCCTAAATAAATTAACAATATTAAGAATTCCTATGTTTAACATGAGCATTTACGTATTTGCATCAGTGGCCCGACTCCCCTAGACTATTTTAATATTATTTGATTTGCATCATAGTTAGCTAAACATCAAACCAAACCAAACCATTAAACCGACTTTGATAGTAGTCCATTCATAGCATTTCATAACGAAATTCCCGTCTCCTTGTGTTCGACCCCTCGTACTACATTTATTTGTGTCTAGGGAAACTTATCTTTGCATAGGTGTGCGATATATCCTATCACGAATCCATTTCGCTCCTCAAGGGATCCAAAGCATTCGAATCGCACTGAATCTACACAATAACACACAAAAGAGGGAGCATCAATATTTTAACATTTAACGGCCTCTAATCATATAATTAAGCACAAAATCGAAGTAAAAGTGATAAACATGTATATAATTATGACTCATCAATGAGTTGGCTAATTCTCTTCATAAGGTTTCAGTTGTCACGAGGCATACGCGATAACTCTATCGTTTTGTATCAATACACAACACAACTTGTTCTTAGATGCATCAGTGTAAACTTCAAAATTATCAATACCATATAGCAATGATATCGCAACAGTTGTGGTCAAACGCTCCTTTAAGTTTTGAAACGTTATCTCACAACTCTCATAATAAGAGCCTTTACAAGACCTTCCTAGTATAATGAGATTGTTACCATCTCGGTAAACTCGAGGTAGTACATATCAAAATACAACACTACAAGAGTACTTTAACTTAAATCAACTTGGTAAGATTACATTACTCAAAACTGTTTAACAAACCAATTGAATAAAGAATAAATAATGACTATAAGCGAAAGACTTATTGTCTCAACTAGTATAGAAAACTAATGGTGACAACCCTTCTAGTGACTTGTTTGTCTCGTCCCTTCGCTCTTCCTCATCCAAGGTATGTCACAGTTATTGTGAACATGTAGGACTTATTGCTCCCATATGGTCATAATTTACCAAGAGGATCGCCGCAAAAGTTTTAAAATAAGAATAAGATGCACAAACGGTCAACCAACGGTTGAGTAAGAATATATCACACACATCATACAACAATGTAAACATTAGTGAACAACCTCAAAAGTAATACAACAACATTGTAACAACAAGGCTAGGGTGCACGTCAAAACCATCTAGAGAAAGAGCTAGGAGAACTGGCGGAAGCAGGATTTCAATTAGTGGGGCGAACGCCTTATAAGATAAGGTACACTCGAAAAAATTTCTTAAAGTTTAACTACAAATTTCGAAAATCTCATCCACCGTGGGGGGGGGGGGGGGGCCCTTGCTAGCCCCTTTAACTCCACCACCGGATGGGAGGACATTCACCTTGTTCATCTTTATTCCAATGTGAGATTACTCGGATTCTGGTCAAGTTGTTGGCCATGTTTTGAGTCTCGGAAGTGGATTGTTACCACTTATGGTATGGGAGTGCTCTATCTCGAGGTTTTGGTGCACCAGAGTCAGATTGGTGACGTATTAATATCGTAGCCCCACCGGGAGGATAGTGGAGTCGAGTCGAGTCGAGTGATTGGGTGCATTAGCTTATGAATATTCCTATTGTTGTATTGGTTGTGTGTCGTGCTCGGCTTGATGTGAGATGCAATCCTCCTAGAATCAGTAAGATTGACAGGTTGTTGGATTTATTGCTTTGTTTGATACATTTTCCACTTCATATGAGGGGCTATGCCTTGATGCGACTCCCTATCGTAATAAGTCGTTCACATGTTTTACATGTTTATATTATATCATTGGGTAATATGGCTGAGAGGACACCTATTTAATCCCCACTGACTGTGGCGTTCTTGATTTATGAATGACAGTTACAAGTTGGTGTTATTTTGGGATACAAGACGAATGAGCTAGCTAGCGTTGCATAGACAACGAATGTCATTAACGTTGTAGCTTGCCTTGTCGTTTTTGGTGACAAACTACGATATTTTGGAGGGAAATATATCCCCCATGTAAATTTAGTGCCCTTAAATCAAATCGATGGTTAGAAATACTTTCGTGTTCTAAATATTAATTGTTGTCTAGTGCAAATTTTCTAATTCACTTGGTGTTTCCAAGTTCTATGGTGACTCTTTGGGTTCTTTCTTTGAAAGCTTTTAAAACTACGTATTTTTCGTTGCCAATAAGTGTTTAATTGAATGGGTATTCACGGGAGTTGTCACAGTTGGCGACATAGTTGAGGCTATTATCGGTGAATCTATTGCATAGTTAGATGCCTTTTGTGTCTTACACGAAAATAGAGGAAATTGTCATGTTATACCAAGCTGTATAGTTTATACTTCTCACAACATTTTATGAGACAGTTGTATGAGAACAACCATATTTATACCATATAAACCTAAAAGCACAGGATGTAACACCCACTCAACTATATCCATGAATTGGACAGTTCCTTCCTTGATATCACTTAAGAAAAGACATAATTACATTAAATGATCGCTCCATGATCCAACATGCCCAACCCCAAAGATCCGAAGTAAGTGCTTATGCTTAGAAGAAAGTTGATCATCCCTTGTGGGGGTGATCTTAGTCGGCCTAGTATTTTCAGACCTACCAATCAACGTCAGAGCGACCATTGGGCAGGTTTTACGAGTAAGAAGTTGCCAGCTCAGTGTCATGATGTAAGCCGAGGTACAACTCACGGGGGGATTTCCACGGAAGCACCTCAAAATCATCACCCGTTTCCCTATAAATAGGGAATACTGGTCACCATGGAACAAAACACAATCAAGTTTTTATCAATCGTTTTCTAAAGGCTTTCCTTCACTACAAAGCGCCGCCAAAAGGTAACTCTTCACGAGGAGCAAGGCCAACCTAAAGTGACCTAAAAAGAATATGACTTAGGCAATCAGATAAGCTTTCCTCAAAACCACCCCTTTAGGATAGGTTTACTCTTAGTTTTAGGAACAAGCTAAGAAGACAAATAAAGTAACTCCAAGGACCTCTAGTCCATAGATACAAAGGCCGAGTCCAGCTAGCTCGGTGGAATCTGAGACCCATATTATATTAACTCAGTTCCGCTTGTACTTGTAACCCATCTTAGGTGCATTTACACTAGTAAGTAGTAACCGCGTGTTTCATAGTTTGTCTCACGGTGCGCCTAATATAATACTCCATAAGATTGTATTAAATGAGACTTGCTCG
>JAIUZE010010511.1:0-17728 GCA_022085475.1 Heliosperma pusillum
TCCAGGGACAACGCCCGCTAGCTCACACCCGAACCCAAAATACCACAAGCAAAAAGCCATCCAAATCAAGAAACCTGTTCATCCATGAAAAACATGAACGCCACAGTCAGTGGGGAGTAACTCCGGTTCTCCCAGCCATATCACATTAAACGTACATAAAAGGAAATACAAAAGTAGAAGCATGCATATATAGATATACATGTGAAATACGATAAGGATAGATAGGCAATTCAATATATAATGATAAGAGCATGTGGAATACAAATCCGAATCCATCATATTATACAAAGACTCGGGGAAGACACTCTTAGGCAACCGAATACGCTCACTAGGGCTTGCATCTCACCGTTAGCGGTATAAGTTTGATAAGATTGAGACTCGACAGACAACCAAGGCAAGTCATGCGATGATCACAGTAAATCCAACATATTATCATCCATTCACGAACCAAGACATTGACGGTGTCCAATCATGCAATGACCATGAATAATATCATGAAATCACGCATTCAAAGACGACACAAGACGACATCTCTCACGGTAAATGAAACGCACTATCATCGTGTACATGGCAAGTATGATTAACAGGCATCCACGTATCACATTTCCCTGAACTCATACGCGATGCTTAACATTTCGCCTAATGTAGACTAATTTCCCTCTGGTAGCACGACGATAATAATACGGTACTAGTCTAAACCTGGCCAGGATCTCGGAATATAACGTTTTCCGATTCGACGTGCGATAAAACGTTTCGCACCCAAGACTCGGTCTTACACTAGACGCCGAGTACCCCAAATTCGGTAGATCAATCCACGAAAGAGGCGGAAAACGAGCTCAAGCCTCATAACATGCGGTACGCTACATGCAAATAACACCACCTCGCAAGTACAAAACATTTGACGGCCGGGTCGATCAACGCATAGCGTTCAACTCCCAACAACGTCGTCGTATGCCCACTACATATGAAATTAAGCAGTAGGATACCTCTCCGTTCCGACATTCCAGCCTTACGAACGGGAAGGTAGCCAAGGAAATGAGAGTACAAAGCACAAGACAAAATAGTGCTGAAACCGTATCATTTGTAAAAATCGACTCAAAGTGGGAACATACCAAAAACCGTCATAAAACATGAGAATAGGGAATCATATAAGTTTAAATAAGATAAACATGAGTCAATACATGATACATAAGCATTAGAACAAGTTTATGAACATAATGAATAAAAAACATAGATACCTCTCCAAAACAACGTTGTTTGGAAACAAACGAAAACAAGGGTCCACTTTAAACGGTCATAACTAGAGTTCTCGACATGAAAATACAGAAATTCCAAGTTGAGGTGATAGCTTATCCTCTTACGGTTCCAACGAGATGTCACACGCCCAAAACAAGCAAGTAACGAAGGAGATATGATCATTTTACGAAAAGGGGTCAGTGCAGGAAAAATTCTGTTGGCAGCGTGTGACGCAGCCTGCGTCACCACGACGCAGCCTGCGTCATACGACGCAGTTTGCGTCCCCCAACGCAGCCTGCGTCCTTCACGGGATTCAAGGACGATCAAAAATCAACATGTTATCAACAACAAACTCCTCATTTATCACCACAAATCATCAATTCTGATATCAATTAACAACTAACAACAACCAACAACAACAACACAAGTCCTAAGCATACTAACCCTAATCTAAATACGGTTTCTATCCTAGAAATCACATAAAACACGTAAATGATATCGAGTAACCCTTCACCGTTACCTTTAAGCGTCTTTACTAATCAACAAGCTCCTCTTCAATAAGATAATAGTCTTTGTCGGGATCTTGGAGGTCGCCACCTACAAATAGACCATAAAAGATGAATAAAATTCATCTTGAGAAAGACGGAAAGTTTGAAAAGCGAGAAAGATGATGATTTTAATATCAATACGGATAGAGGAAGGTAATGGGAGAAGAATGAGACGAACTTACGTGAATTCTATCAAGGAGCGAAAGAGCTAGGATGACTCAAAGATCGAAAAAGCTATGGAGGCAAGGGTTTGAGTTTTCTTAAAGATGAAGAAATGTTTGTGTTTGTGGTGAATGAAATAGGTTAAGGAGTATGAGTGGAATATGAAAGAAAAAGTCAAGGAAAGTCAAACTCGCCTTAAGACGGGATTCTCATGGAATCTCGCGGAAATTCCAAATACGAACTCGGAAATTCTAAATTCGACTCGGAACATAAAATTCTAAATTAAAACTTAAATTTGCTGAAAAGATTTCGTAAAATATTTCTACTAGAAAAATAGGGTACATTTCCGGGTGTTACAGTGACACTTTTCCCAATTGAGAACTGGTCGGTTCTGTCGCGGTCCCGAACAAAAATAATTACCCGCACTTAGGCTAACAACATAAGGAATGTAATTAGGGAAGTAGTGTAACAACCCGTAATTTGGAAGACCGAAATTATATTTGAAAAATAATAAATTTAATTTATTTTAATTTATTAAGATTTATTTGAATTTATGATAATTTAATATAATTATTTTGAATTTATTCGGAATTAAAGAGTAGGTTTTACGGTTTAACCCCGAACGTCATTTAACTATTCCCGAGTCAACTTAAGTCCCGAAACAAACCCGAAACCCGACTCCTGCATGAGTCACACGCCCAAAATCACCTCTTTCCCTCATTTGAGATCTTTTGATTACTTATTATTAAACTAATACAAATATCTAAGATATTTGTAACTTTATCGATCTGTCAACTTAAATTACGAAACAAATCGCTTAAAAACAGACCCGATTTCTCCTTACTCCACACGCCTATTCCACCTCTTCTCTTAGGATTAGATATTTTCCTTTCTTTTCATTAAACTAACATAATATCTAATAATATCTAGATATTTGATTAAACAAATATAATATCTAATAATATCTAAATATTTACCATAATATATGTATAAAACCCGAGTCAATCCCGTAACAACAAGTTCAAAACCCGACTACCGTAATCCTCTATATTTACACGGCCCAAACTCCACTCTTACTCACTTATTATCTTTTTATTTTACATTAAATCAACTTAATATCTAATTAATACCTTCTTTAATATAATCATAATCGTTCTTCGTGTTCTTGATCGTTCTTGATCGTTCTTGAGCAAAATCGTCACAAAACCTTCGTTACCTGGCCAAATCCGTCCTAACTTATATTTCTAGAGTCTCCTCTCCGCTCTTCATCTCCATGTACGTTTTATTTTCAATTCCGACAAAATCGTTTTCAACACTTTAATTGTTGAAATCAAGTTTTAATTCTAATAATGTTATTTTTGTCATTTCTTATAGGAGAAGATTATGAAGACGAGTTTGGTGACTCGTATATTTTAGAAGAAGATTAGTAGACGGGTTCTTAGGTCTTATTTTGGTGCTATTTGATTTTGTGCTAGCTAAGGTAACGATTACCGAGTTACTCGACGAATTAATGTCACATATGTTTTTATTGTTTTTGTTATGTTATTGTTATTTACGGTTTTTAAGTAGTAACATGTTAGGTTGTTATTATTATTATGTTGTATGAATTTTTAACATATTTAGTGTTTTTGACATGTTGGATGATTTGTTCAAAATCATGATTTTTGTATGAATGATGGTTGAATTGGTTGTTAAAATGGATGGTTGTTAATTAAAACTTGTTAGAAATAATTTGGGGTTGTTCTATGGTGGTGGCCGTGTGTGGTGGACAAAAACCAGGCCTGATTCAGGCCGGTTCAGACCGGTCCAGGCCGGTTCAGACCCGGTCTGGGTTGGTCCGTGATTTGGCCTTTGGGCTTGTGTCGATACTTGATTGTTTTGTTGTTGTTTTGACGGGTTTTAAATATGTTAAGCATGCGGGAAATATTAAGAAACGGTTTTAGAAATGGTGGACCAAAACCATCCCAAACCAGGCCCGTGGGCCCAGTCCAGGCCCGGTTCAATCTCGGTCCAGCCCATGATCCGTGAGCCCTTTGGACTTGTGACGGTTTTTTGAGTTTATTGTTATTATTATATCATGTTTTGTAATATTTAGCAAGTAGGGAATTTTAATAAGTAATTTATTTAATTAAGCGGTTTTCATAATATTATTATTTCTCACATGTTAGAAATTATAGCATGAGATTATAGTTTAGTTTGATATTCCTTAAGTCAAGCGGGTTTCGTAAGAATTAATATTTCACATGTTAGAAATTAGAATAAAATAGCATGAAATGAATATGATGTTCTTATGTTCAAGCCTAAATGGCTAAGACTCTGTTTCTAGCCGGTTTGACCAAACGGGTTTGGTCAAACTATGATCTAGTCAGCCCCGTTTTGACTGATGACCCGTCGCGGGACTCGGGTCGGGGATTTGTCTTCAGGTAAGGTTTTATTTAATGAATGAATGAATGAGCCTTAGTAGATATGAGGCGATATGATATTTGAATATGATTTATATGCAATTAGTCACATGATAGGAAGTTTTTCCCGTGACTGTTTAATTGTATGATATATGTCGTGTTGACTAAGTACTCATAGAGAATTATGATTTATATGGCGTCTTGACCATTCTAATTCTAAATGAGCACCTTGGACCATGACATTGATAGGCCTTACTATCTTTAACGAGCATATGGAGTTCACAGCTTGATAGCTTTTGTGTTCCCGGCTTGGGGGGTTTATCTCCAAGCTGGGGCATGGCTGCCTAATTGCTTCCACTTTGGGAATGGAGCCAGCTTAAGTACTAGCCAACTCTGCTTAGGGGGTCGCCTAGTAGAGATTCTCATGTACTTTTGGTCATGGGACGGGGAATGGAATAGCTGTTGTCGCTAGGTCTTATCAGTCTAGGACTAGGATGTTTTCCTACCTTGTGGTATAGCCTCGAGTTACAGAAGTCGTCTATTGACTGTGCTAAGAACTTATGCCTGTTTGTAGAAGTATTTGTCTTTCATGTTTGATGATTCTATGAGTCTTAGAAGGTGAGATGCAAGCCGTCTAAGGTTGATAGAGTTTGGATTACCGGTTGTTAACTGATTCACATGATAGTTGTATGATTAGGGTCGAGAGTATCATGGCCATGTTTTAAATGTAACCTCTGAGCTAAAATACTAGCTTCCCTACCTCGTGGTATAGGTTGTTAACCGATTCACATGATAGTTTGCATGAGTAGCTTAGCCTTCATATGATAGGTTATATGTTAGTTATTTGCTTCATAACATGAAAAGCATATCGTATATGTTAAGGTTTTGTATTTTCCATATACATCTCTTTTATGTTATTCATGTTTTATTAAACTCGACATTTCGTGGCTGGGAGAACTCGGAGTTACTCCCCACTGACTGTGGCTTCCGTGTTTATATTTAATGCGGTTGGCAGGTTTGTGATGCATACTTGGGTACATTGACGAGCTAGCGAGCGAAGTATTACCTTGGACCTATATTCGGTTCTTAGGATTGTATTATATTATACACTCTTTTATTTCCGTATTTATACGGGAGATATGTCTCCCGTTTTGGATACTTCTTATGTATAATATTATTTCCTTTTTGTTATGAACCTTTTTCTTTAAGACACCTTTGTTATGATGAATATATTTAATGGTAGGTTCCGGTTTTAAAATTTACCGATTTTCACTAAAGTGAACCTATTAAAAACGTATTCTCATCTTTTATTTATTTAAATTAATTGTTTATCTTTCCGCAAATTCGAGGGTGTCACAAGTACGGTGTCGATCCTCAGAGAATACGTGTTACTTATGAATTGCTATGGATTGGTTTTCATTTAGAATCGAGTCACTTGAGTTGTTTGTCTAAACTATTAACATGAAATAAAATGACAAATATGTAAATGACGATATGTAAATGACAAATATGTAAATTGCAAAACAAAAACCCAGAACAGAAGACTTACCCGATCGGGTTGTCACGTACCCGATAGGGGAAACCCTCTGATCTGAATATTAACAACTAAATTCTATTTAAAGACGATATTTAAATAACAATATTGAAAGTCTAACTAACTAAGCTATTAAACTAGAGAATAACAATAATAAAAACTATCTAGGAACGGAAATAAAAAGACGATAAACTAACTAGATAAAGATAAAGTAAACTATCTAATAATAGAAATAAAAAGACAACAAAATAAACTATCTAAAACGATAAAGTAAACTAACTAATCAAGTTGATATAGTGAAAGAGAAATACATGTAAAACTAATTAAAAGTCTCATAGATACCAATATTAGAATTACTTATGATTGTCTAGGCCTTGTAGCAGTATATTCCTTCCGGATTCGTACCGACCTTTTAGAGGGTCCTAACGTCCTTTCAGCATGGTTAAGTAACTAAACCCCTATTGATAGTCCTAATTCCTATCCCAACTCTCGTCATAAAGATAGAAATGACTAATACAAACAATTGTTTATGGCCACTAAACAAAGTTATAGAATTTGACACGACCAAAGGAAGAAACAATTTAGATGGTTCAATTGGTAACTACTCTTCTTATAATTCATTCGACTCGTAAATCATTTCAAATATTACAACTCTATTTATTTTATTTACACAATGTTAATTTTACAATATTATAATTAATCTAATCTATGTGATTATGTGATTAAGTAAATTAGCAAGAAAAAGATGTACGAAATTAAACTATGAAATATAAATACTAAAGTGATTATGGTGATTATGTTAACAATAATTCTAATAACAAATTTTAGGATTATTTGATTAGGTAAATTATAATGTGACATGCCAAATAATACTTTGGTTTTAACTAGATTAATTTTAGTTTGATTTCCTAATAACAACAATATTATGAAAATGATACTAGTGAGATTATAATTCATGATGACTAAAATTGCATAGTAAATCAAGATTAGAGAATTACCGAATTGGAATAAGAGTATATAAGAATGAAAGTAAGAACAAATATCCAACCAAATAACAAAAGCTAAGCAAACACTAGAGAAATACTAAGAAAACTATAAAAACTTGTAAGAAAGTGTGCTAAAAGATATGTAAATATGATATATGAAAGTAAGATTATTAGATAATTGTTGGATGCTTGGATGATTGCATGATCATTTGCTTTTATAGGGATGCATGGCTGCTGATCCCTCTTGCAAATTTGTACCCTAGTCAAAGCATTAAACCACCCATTTAAGCTCGGATTGAAGAAGAGCCAAGTAACGTCTTCTTACAGAAATACTCGATCGGGTAACAGGTAATCTGATCGGGTTTTTGTGTAAGTCGGATTTTCCGTCTTTTCATCTTAGGCACGGAATCCTATGCCTTAGTCTTTGGTCAATGCATTACGGAATTGGGCTTGGGCTGATCTTCTCTTGACTTGGGTTGAGTTTTTTTTTAAAGTTCAAAGCCAAAATCCAAATTGAGTCCATTCGAGGAAAGATGTAGCGGAATCGTAATCAAATCGTGAACTGGCTATCATCAATACCTTGAAAACTCGTATCCTAGTGTCTTTGCTCCATAAAGTAGGAAAATATAGCAAAACCGCTTCATTTCCTATAAAACGAGTCAAAACACGCAAAACAACTAGAATAGCAATATTAGCTCGTTAATCACTTAACAAAGTGCATAAATCGTATAGAAATCGAGCTAAAACGGGGGATAAATAAATACAAAATATCACTTATCAAGAACAAGGTCGACTTCTTCACAGCGTTTTAGTACTCTGGATAGATTTGCCAAACAGTTATCAAAGGAAATGCCATAGACGCTAAAGTCGTCCATAAATACTTCCATGATAGTTTCAACAAAATCTGAAAAGATACTAGTCATACAACGCTGGAAAGTGGCAGGTGCATTACACAAGCCAAATGGCATTCTGCGATAAGCGAAAGTACCATAGGGACAGGTGAAGGTAGTTTTTTCTTGGTCCTCAGGGTGGATAGGAATTTGGAAAAATCCTGAGTAACCATCTAGATAGCAAAAGTATTTGTGACAAGCTAACCTCTCTAGCATTTGATTAATGAAGAGCAGAGGATAGTGATCCTTTCTAGTTGATTTACTCAAATTTCTGTAGTCAATACACATACGCCATCCCGTCACAATCCTTGGGGGATGAGCTCATTCTTTTTCGTTTTTTACTACTGTTGTTCCTCCTTTCTTGGGAACAACTTGAACAGGGCTAACCCATTTAGAGTCAGAGATTGCATAGATTATGCCAGCATCTAGCAATTTCAGAACTTCTGTTTTAACTACTTCTTGCATGTTTGGATTAAGACGGCGCTGACCTTGAACGCAAGGTTTTTGGCCTTCTTCTAGGTTGATTCTATGCATGCAAAAGTCGGGGCTTATGCCTGTTAAATCTTCAAGCTTGTATCCTATTGCCTTTCTATGTTTTTTTATGATAGTCAATAGTGAGGTTAACTGATTTTCATCTAGGAGAGCACTCAGTATGACTGGGCAATATTCAGATTCATCTAAAAGGGCATATTTTAGATTTGAGGGAAGAGGTTGAAGTTCAGGTTTATGTACTTCTGCCTTGGCAGGAGTATCGATTAAGCTTATGAACTCTTCAACTTCTTTAGACGGTATCTCTTTTCCTGTCAGGTCCTTTTCCAGCTCACTGATCTCAAAATTGTCGTTCTCAGAGATATCCTCCAACAATAGAATTGCTTCTAGAGGATCCTCAATTATTGATGGATACAGAGATTCATCAATAATTGAGTCGACAATATCGAGGAAACAACAAGGTTCTTCAAGCATAGGGCTTTTCATTGCACTGTTTAAGTTATAGGTAACTTTATCATCACCTACTTCTAATGTCAATTTTCCATTCTTGACATCGATTACTGCTCCCGCAGTGTGTAGAAATGGCCTTCCTAAAATGATAGGGATTTGCGAATCTTCAGCCATGTCTAGTACAATGAAATCGACGGAAATGAAAAATCTCCCTACTTTAACAGGCACATCTTCTAAAACTCCCATATGTTGTTTTAGAGAACGGTCTGCCATTTGCAGAGTTATACTAGTGCACTTGAGAATTCCAATACTAGTGCACTGGCGCCTAGATCGCATAAAGCTTTATCGATTGTGTAGGTGCCTATAGTGCAAGGTATAGAGAAACTACCAGGAGCCTTTAACTTAGGAGGGGACTTATTTTGCAATAACGCGCTGCATTCAGCTGTGAATGCTATGATTTCAACATCATCTAAAGTCCTCTTTTTAGTTAAGATATCCTTCATGAATTTCGTGTAAGAAGGGATTTGAGTGATTAATTCAGTGAAGGGGACCGTTACTTGGAGGTTTTTGACTACTTCCATGAATTTGCTGAGCTGGGTTTCCATATAATTTCTCCTCAAAGGTTGGGGAAATGGTACTTGGAATTTTATGGGTTCCTTTTCAGGTTCATCCTTCTTTTCAGGTTTGTTTTCCGCTTCCTTAGCGGTGGATGGTTGGGATTCTTTTTGGCTCTCTACTTGTGTAGGCTCAACTATTGGTTCTTTGGGTTGCTGAGGTTCCGTATAAGTAGTACCACTCCTAAGGGTGATAGAATTAGCGGTATCCCTCGGTTGTTCACCATGAGGTGGGAGTTGGCCTTGTTTTCTTTGGGTGTTAGAGGCAGCTAATTGGGCCATTTGAGTTTCAAGCATCTTGATGGCAGCACTTTGAGCTTGATCACTCTTTTAAAGTTGAGAAAACATTGAATCTTGTTTTTGAACAACTTGAAGAATCATGGATTCAATCTTGCTCAAACTTGAGTCATTGGGTTGGCCTTGATTTTGAGGTGGTTGGTGCTGAGATTGGTTTTGGTAAGGTTGATTGAAGTTAGGTTGGAATGAAGGTCTCTAGTTTTGAAAACCAAGTGGATTGTAAGGCTTCTGTTGATGTGGTGTGAATGGTTGTTGAATCTGTTGGTGGGGATTTTGAATGTTAGTGCTTTTGTAGGACAAAAAAGGATGGTTTTTTGTGTTCTCGTTATAGAAGTTTGAGAAAGCATTGCCTTGCCTATATGGTTGATAGGCATTGACTTGCTCTAGCGAACTTCTACTTTCTTGAAAATTATGTCCTCCAACCCCACATGTCTCACATACCACTACGTGGTTAGTGACGTTGACATGTTCTTTGGATTGGGAAGAGCTTCCTACTTGTTGCTGCAGAAGGGCTAATTGGGCTTCTAGGAGTGCTACTTTTATTGACTCGTCCTGCTTGGTTTTAAGTGGCATAGCACATGAGTTTCTATACTGAGAGTCGTGGATTGCCATTGACTCGATAGTTGTACTAGCTATTTCTACATCATTTTGATCGAAACGACCATTGTTAGCGGAGTCGAGGATACGACGCGATTCGCCACAACAACCGTTGTAGAAGGTAATAGCTAAGAACCATGAGTCAAGGCCATGATGAGGGCATTATCTTTGTAATTCTTTGTATCTTTCCCATGCCTCGTAAAGGCTTTCATCGCCTCTCTTACGGAATCCAGTGATTTGACTCCGTAAGAGTGCAGTTCGTTCTGGTGGAAAGTACTTTTGATAGAAAGTAAGAGCTAGACTATCCCAGTCGGCTATTCCTAAGGCAAATCGGTTAAGGCTATTGATCCAGAGTTTTGCCTTTTCTGTTAAAGATAAGGGAAAGAGCATTTCCCTAATCTGCTCTTGGGATACTCCAGTTTGTCTAATTGTGGAGCAATAGTCACAGAAGTTTTGGATATGAAGGTTGGGATCTTCTGTGGCATTGCCACCAAATTGACTTCTTTCTATTAAATTGATGAAGGCAGGTTTGATTTCGAAGTTTTGGGCAGTGATTTGAGGTGTAGCGATACCCCTTAGAAGTGTATCTGCAGTTGGTTTAGAATGGTCCGAAAGTCGAACCATTTTCTTTTGTGAGGGTGAAGATGGAGTGTTGGTTGAAAGTTGATTGGTTTTTGAGAGTGGAGATGAGAATGGATCTTCTTCTCCTTCGAGATTAGATAAAATATCCGAGTATTTCTCACGAATACGATCTAAACTTGAAGTATCAGAAGCTTTTGAGATTTCATTGAATAGCTTTAGTTTCCTACGCAGAGTCCTTTCTAGTTCGGGGTCTAAAGAGATAGGGGTCCCTAGTCTAGAAGATCTGGGCATAAGATTGGAAAGCTAAGACGAAAAATAAAGAGAGGTCTAAAGGAATTTGGGTTCTAAAGACTAGATAAAACTAATTGCGATAGAAATCACAAGAAAAAGGAGAACTATACCGTGCTCCCCGGCAACGGCGCCAATATTTGATCGTGCTTGTCGCGAGCCCGATACAAAGATAAATTACCCAGATTAGGCTAATAACAATTTAATGTAATTAGGGAAGTAGGGGTCGATCCTCAGGGAGATGGTGTTTCCTATAGCATTGTGAATCGTCTCACAATTGAGTTTTATCTAACGAGTTTCTGGGTTTTGGAGTTTTTTTTATTTCTAAACTAATAAAAGGCATAAATGAAATAAAAACAATTGAAGATGGAAGCAATAAAGCAAATGATGAATTAACAATAATGAGAAGCATCTAGGGAAGTAGGTTCACACATGTAGATTAATATATTGATGCAATTGGATATGGAACATGCAAATAATTCATTGTGAGTTCGTAAGAATGATGTGTTCATTACAATCATAGATCAGATGGTCTAGCAGGCTTTTAGGCAATTTACTAGGTCTTAATCCACCATGTCATGCTTTGTCTATTCAATTCTCGTATCTCTACCTTGGAAAGGAATTTCATGCTAGTCAATGATTTTGATCAGGAATCGTCAACTATCGTTATAGTCCAAACATGCATAGACACAATGTTTTAAAAGCCCAATTTCTTTTATCCAATTATCATCTTTTAATCAATCTAACATGGCTACCCTACACCCTAGAAAGATGACTACTCACTCATGATAATGTTTATATCTAAGATGATGATGATAATAAAAACTAGGATAGACATGTTTAGTTGGTTTTTGACAATAATTTAAGACTCTTTATAAGGCGATAATAACGACGCTAACTGACAATCTAATAAATGAAATTACGATTATAACAACACAAAAATGAATCTAAGATAATATGAATAGAAGATAACAATCAAATAGAAAACAATAAGGACATTAAACAAAGGATAAAATAGAAGTACCTAGGTGACGATCAACGACGAAAGTGATAACAATAATAGAAATCCCTCGCATAGAATAATCGTTCCTTGAATTACAAGACTTGAACCCAACAAAGTAGATTACAAAGATTGAAATTCTTATTGATCTAAGCTAATGTTTTGATGTGAAATGGACAGAAATAAACTAAGAACTAAAGACGAAAGAAGAAAATGATCTAAACTAGAAAGACTAAACTAAAGAGAAAATGTAAGAAGAGAAGAGATGATATGTGTGAGATTGAGATGAGTTGTTGTGAGTTGTGAGTTGTGTGGCTGGAGCATCCTTTATATAGCATTAGGGTTTCGTGGGGAAGGGGTCGAGCATTAAACATATAGGACAAAAATAGGAAGCTGAAGCATTTTGCTCGAAGCAGCAGAGATACCCGATCGGGTACACACTTACCCGATCGGGTAAGTTGTCATCCAGAGGCTTTTGACTAACGGTTCATCTCCCTTTGCTTTGACTTGACTTCCATCATCCCCCTTGACCTCTTCAATCGGGTTTGTTTATAGGGTTTGATGTAAAGCGATGAATTCTTCCGCCTAATTGATTGATCTTCCGACAACTGCGACATTGTCTTTACTTCTTCTCTCTTTTGAATTAGTGAACCTTCTTGAAATGCCTTTCACTTGGTCAAGCTTGCTTCTTCAAATCGTCGGGTTCTAGGCAAATGCTCGGGAATATAGAAAAAGGGCGTAGAAACGTTACTTTCCCTACAAAACAGGTTAGAACATAGGAATTCGCCTAGAAGACGATATTAGCTCATAAAATGGCTTAACAAAGCACAAATGATATACAAAACCGAGCTAAAATGGGGGTTAAAACCATACAAATATTCAGTTATCACTTCGACGTAGCTATAGTTATGTATTTAATCAACTGTTAACTCTAATATCGCTGCTAATCCGTCTTTTCTTAGTTATGTATTTAATCAACTGTTAAATCTAATATCATTGTATTGTATGATTCTTTGGATTATTTATTTGTCTTTTCACATGTAATCAATTTAAATCCTATTTTGACCTAATTGATTGCTAAAGTACATGTCAACCGACTAGTCCTAACTCACATGTTAGGATTAAAGCATGGATGTTGCATAGCATGCATATAACCGACAACACATCGATAACATAAGAGTTTCCCTAATCATTAGTAGAGGCCGCTATCGAGGCGGGCGGGATTAGGTTTTCGATTAAAGAGCTTCCTAATATGTACCCTCATCCCTTACTCTAGATCTCTGTGAACATTCGTGTTCATTGGCATCCACGAGAGTCATTCTAGACATAGAATACTAAGGGTAACGAGTTCTTAGTGTACATGTCATTACTTTGTGTCTTGACATGGCATAAAGTATTCGAACGGTTCCAATTTTCCATAAAAATTAGTGGTGACACCACAAATGCGTATCACTACGCTTGTCCCTTGTTTCCATCCCGTGGTCCCTCAACAGGCCGTGTACCATAGTTTGGCGACTCTGCTGGGGATAATACACTTACGTATTATCCAGGGTGAAACTTGAACAAGGTTAGGGAATAGTTCATATGAGACAGTTATCAGTTTTCATTACTCAACCTTCTTAGGTCGTTTTATTTGGCCTTCTTAGGCTCAACTCAAACCGTTTCGACCAATCGTCCGGTTAGGACGATCCAAATTATTATCTGGGCCTAACGATGGATATCGATTGACGTCAACCATACCGCGGTACATACTCATGTTAGTATCAAGAGCTTTCACTACTCGAGAAAATGGACTAGGAACCGACCTTACTCATGTTTGGCGCGGACCTCTCCACAGACCTTGGGTTTGTTTGCCTGGTATGACAACCCACCTTGTAAGCCAAAACCAGTTTAAATCCACTCAACATATTGTTATAATGTCTATTTAAATGTGTATAACCCTTACATGATCATTATTTTTTAAATTAACCATTGCTAACTTTTCAAAACAAAATCCTTTTCAAAACTGTAAAACATTTTCAAAGTGGCCTAAAATAGCGCAAAACGAGTCAAAACTATGTCCAAGTATCTAGTCAAAATCCCTTCTCCATGTTGAGTCAACACTCCTACAACCACACTATGGTTGTCTAGGACAAACATTTCAAAACTAGTCATTTTCAAAACTCACTTAATCACAATAGCACACTCCCACTTCACAAGTCGAGTCTTTTTTTAAGTAAGTGAACTAGAATGGTTGATCGTGTTTTGATCCGCATTCGGTCTCTTTCCTCAGTTTCCAAGATGTCCGGAACTAGTCAAGCAAGTGTTCATCAACCTGAGAAAAATGGTAATGATCTAGTCCTAGCCGCGCTCATCCGTCTCCAACAAGTCAAGACCAAGCCTATGCCCGCCTCAATTCCATTGAGGGTCGAATTGTTTCCGTAGAAACTAGGCTGCCTCCTGCAGACATTCCTGACCCTAGTATACATGATAACATTCCACCCATTGGGGGACAACCAGAAATCAATCCTCCACCAGTTCTTACTGAAGCCGAAAAGCGACTCCAATACTTGGAGGAGCAACTAATGTACCTCAAGGGAGATGACATCTAAAGGGAGAACAATCGCAAATATGAAGCGGTAAATGCCCAACTGCCAACCAACTTCAATATGACTGACATCCAAAATTTCAAGGGACATGAAAACCCTTTGAATCACATCCGCGCTTTTAAGGATTACATGTCTATCAATGGCATCAGACCCGAGATGATCTTATGGATCTTTCCTTCATCTCTTGAGACCATCCCTAAGCAATGGTTCTATTCTCTAGAACACAAGAAAATCTCTACATGGGATGATGCCTCAATCGAGTTCGCCAAACAATACGCAGACAATGCTAAAATCCAAGTCAATATGCGTACTCTAGTGGTTCTTACCCAAAATGAGAAAGTAGGTTTCACCGACTTCCTAAGTAGTTGAAGGAAGACTAGCACATAGCTTGTTGAACGTCCAGATGAAGCCACTCTTGTGGAAACGTTCGTGGACAACTTGAGACCTATTTATGCAAACTGTCTTAAGTATCAATACATAAAGTCTTTCAAAGATTTTACTGTGCTAGGAACCAGAATCGAAGACGACATCCGAAAAGGGCTCTTTTCCAAAACGATAGGTTGCGGATACTAAGGCACAACAAGTCGTTCTTATGGCCCTACTAATAAAACCGATGAAGTCAATCTTGTTGAACCATCCAATAAGAATAACCCACAAAGGAAATTCACAAGCATCGGTGATACATATTCCAATGCCTTGAAAAGGTTGACACAAGAAGGTAAACTCCAACCCATAGGACCTACACCCGATCCAGAAAATAAAACTAGGTTCTGGGATGAGAATGCCTACTGCGAATATCAAAGGGATAAAGGACATGATACAGACAAATGCTTCAAATTAAAGCACGCCGTTCAAGATATGATTGAAGATGGTCGTTTACACATACCTCCGGGAGGTAAACCTAACAATACGCGGAGTCCTCTTGGAGTCCTGATGATTACAGATGAAGAATCCACCTTGGATTGTATACATCTCATTTCCCCAATCGAAGATGAAATTCACATGTTAGACAGATATTCCACCATTTGTCCTACCATCGATGACTTCATTGCATAGGATAAGAATGTGAGTAGGCAAGTTTTGGAACTTGAAACCACTTTTGCATCTCTACGCATTCCAGGCGCCACGCCTCAAGAAAGCGTACCCCAAAATCCAATTCTATCTCAAGAGTCTACAATGCAAGAGGTGATCACCGCATATGATGATCTAGTCGAGCGAATAATCGCTTTGGAAGCCAAAAGCATTAGACTAAGAGAACTCAATACCGTCAACGGGATATGGGCCGATGAGGACGAGGATGAATACCTCACAAAACATAATCAAACCCCAGACAGTGAAAATATATTCAGGTCTAGCGAGGATAAAGATATAGACTACCTTACTCGATCAGGGCGTCCTTATCAAGGTGTCTCTCAGAATGGGCCTACCACTAATGATCCAGTTACTAACACCAACGTCGCCACCCCAAATGATGGCGAAGATACATCTACTGACCATCTTCTGAAACAACTGCAGAAGACAAAGGCTGATCTTTCAGTCTGGATGTTAGTTGCGAGCTCATTTCCCCATCGTCAAGCTTTATTACAAGCATTGGCAAAACTAAATGTAGCGCATGACTCTATGTAACACCCGGAAATGTACCCTATTTTTATAATGAAAATATTTTACGGATGCTTTTCAGTGAATTTAAGTTTTAATTTAGAATTTATTATTCCGAGTCGAATTTAGAATTTCCGAGTTCGTATTTGGAATTTCCGCGAGATTCCATGAGAATCCCGTCTTAAGGCGAGTTTGACTTTTGTTGACTTTTTCCTCATACATACTCATACTCCCTTAACCTAGTTCATACACAACACAATTCAACCTTACTACTTCCTCAAGCAAAACCAAAGAAACCCTTGCCTCCATAATCTTTCCATTCTTTGAATCATCATAGCTCACTGGTTTCTTGTCGAAATTCGCGTAAGTTTGTCTTATTCTTCCCCTCTTACCTTCCTCTATCTGTATTGATATTAAAATCATCGTCTTTCTCGCTTTTCAAACTTTCCGTCTTTCTCAAGAGGAATTTTATTCATCTTTTATGATCTATTTGTAGGTGGTGACCTCCAAGATCCCGACAAAGACTATTTTCTAATTGAAGAGGAGCTTGACGAGTAGTGATGACGCTTAAAGGTAACGGTGAAGGGTTACTCGATATCATTTACGTGTTATATGTGATTTCTAGGCTAGTAATCGTATTTAGATTATGGTTAGTATGCTTAGGGATTTTATTATTGATGATGGATGTTGTTTGTTGAGAATTGATATGAGAATTGATATGAGAAGTGATGATTTATGATAATAGTTAATGATGGTTGAGTTTAGAGCAAATTGGAGTTGTTTAGACTCAAGTCACGGTCGTGAGACTCAAGTCACGGGCGTGAAATAGTGGCTGATCTTTTACCCTTGCGTAACAGAGTGTTTCACGGGCGTGAAATGTAAGTCACGGTCGTGAAACTCATTTCACGGGCGTGAAATACAAGTCACGGTCGTGACTTGTGCAGTTTCACTACATTGACCCTTTTTTGTAAAATGATCATATCTCCTTCGTTACTTGCTTGTTTTAGGCTTGTGACCTATCGTTGGAACCGTAAGAGGATAAGCTATCACCTCGACTTGGAATTTCTGTATTTTCATGTCTAGAACTCTAGTTATGACAGTTTTGGATGGTGAACCCTATGTTTTAGTTAGTTTCCAAACTTGTTGTTTGGAAGGTATCTATGTTTCTTATTTTATTATGCTTCATAAACTTGTTCTAAATGCTTATGTATCATGTATTGATTCATTTTTATCATAGTTAAGTTTATATAATTTCCTATTCTCATGTTTTGTGACGGTTTTTGGTATGTCCTACTTTGAGTCGGTTTTTACAAATGATACGGTTTGAGCACTATTTTGTTATGTGCTTTTTACTCTCATTCCCTTGGCTTCCTCCACGTTCGTAAGGCTGGAATGTCGGAACGGGGAGGTATCCTACTGCTTAATTGCATGTGTTAGTGGGCATACGACGACGTTGTTGGGAGGCG
>JAIUZE010010513.1:0-20045 GCA_022085475.1 Heliosperma pusillum
CCCCAAATTCGGCTAAACCACACGAAAGAGGCGGAAAGAGATCTATAGTCAAAAGTCAAGCTAGTACGCTACATGCAATGACACCACCTCGCAAGGATACAACATTTGACGGTCGGGTCGATCAACGCATTGCGTTCGCCTCATAACAACGTCGTCATATCCCCACTAAACAAATGCACAACGGCATCACGGTTACACTTCACCGCTCCGACATTTAAGTCTAACGGGTATAAAGTATGACCGGGGAATGACAGTTCAAAGCACTGAACAATTAGTGCTCACCACAAATACATAAGGTAAAACCGACTCAAAGTGGGACATATCAAAAACCGTTAAAAAAAACATGAGAATAGGGAATTATATAAACTTAACTATGATAAAAATGAATCAATACATGATACATAAGCATTAGAACAAGTTTATGAAGCATAATGAATAAAAACATAGATCACCTCTCCAAAACAACATTGTTTGGAAACCAACGAAAACAAGGGTCCACTTCAAACAGTCATAACTAGAGTTATAGACATGCAAATGCAGAAATTCCATATGGAGGTGATAGCTTTTCCTCTTACGGTTCCAACGGGTCGTCAAAAGCTCAAAACAAGCAAGTAACGAAGGAGATATGATCATTTTACGAAAAGGGGTCAGTGCAGGAAAACTGCAGTGGCCGCGCGCAACGCAGCCTGCGTCACCACGACGCAGCCTGCATCCTACGACGCAGCCTGCGTCCCACGACGCAGCCAGCGTCCTACACGGGATTCAGGCACAATCAAATCCCAACAAGTTATCAACAAAAAATCCTCATTTATCATCACAAACCATCAATTCTCATATCAATTAACAACTAACAACAACCAACAAGAACAACACAAGTCCTAAGCATACTAACCATAATCTAAATACAATTACTAGCCTAGAAAACACATAAAACACGTAAATGATATCGAGTAACCCTTCACCGTTACCTTTATGCGTCTTCACTACTCGTCAAGCTCCTCTTCAATTAGGAAATAGTCTTTGTCGGGATCTTGGAGGTCACCACCTACAAATAGATCACAAAAGATGAATTTACATAACCTTGAGAAAGACGGAAAGTTTGAAAAGCGAGAAAGACGATACTTTTATTATCAATACGGATAGAGGAAAGTAAGAGGGGAAGAATGAGACGAACTTACGCGAATTTAAGCAAGAAACGAGTGAGCTATGATGATTCTAAGAATGGAAAGATTATGGAGGCAAGGGTTTGATGGTTTCTTAGAGAAGAAGAAAAGTTGAATTGTGTTGGAATGAAAATAGGTTAAGGGAGGGAGTATGAGTTGTGTAAGGAAAAAGTCAACAAAAGTCAAACTCGCCTTAAGACGGGATTCTCATGGAATCTCGCGGAAATTCCAAATACGAACTCGGAAATTCTAAAATCGACTCGGAAAATTAAATTTACGATTAAAACTATATTTCACTGAAAAGTATCCGTAAAATATTTTCACTATAAAAATAGGGTACATTTCCGGGTGTTACACTTAATCCAGCCTACCTTTTATCTACACTGATGTTGCACTATTTGACTCTCTTACCAAATCTCAATTCTTCTTTTCCAACATTATTAACATAACTATATAGCTCCCAATACCAAATGATAAGAAAGACGAAGTAAGAGGCTAAATCGGGGATGGAGGGAGATGCATGAGATCCGTGAAAGAAGTCAGAGCTTGGGGCTATAGGTGGAATGCAGTTTATCTGACAAATAAGTTCAAGTGCTCCATTAATGTAGTTCAATTGCTGAACTATGGTACAATTCCTATAAAATTTCTCACTTAAACCTTGTAATTATCCCTTTCACTCAGAAGAAAACTAAAATCTGTCTTAATTTACCCCAAACATCGTCGGAGTGAGATAAGATTTACCCCAAACATCCCTTTCACTATTAGTTAACTTTTAACATAAAAAAGGCACGTTAACATGATTTAAAGGCCATAAATCAAAATAAATAACAAATCAATCCCTAAAATCACCAAATTTGACCACAACCATTTTTAGGTCAGTAGGTATACATGCAAATTAAAAATTTTGTGCAAACCATTTTTTAACACAAATTTTCAATTTTACCCAAGTTATCGTATAACTCGATTTTAATGCTTAAAATCAACATGCATGTAACAATTGAGCTCTGATACCACATGAAAGTACTAGACCTCTAATAAGACTCCTCTAAGTAGTTCATCAAATTACATTAACTTAATGATTTAGGATCTAGTTATCATGCATGCAAATATAAAAGTATAAAAGAAAAGATAAGACGAAAACATCCTTACATTGAGAATTTTCGGTTCAATATGGGCACAATAAAAATTCCTTCTTATTGTTATTGAGCATGGAATTAGTGGATGATCCTCCATAAACCAACCTCCAAAGTAGAAGGTCTCCTTCTTGTTGCACCCAAGAATCAACCCAAATAATCTTAGCTTATTGTTAACTAGATAATAAGTAAGATATAATACTACTAATATTATTGTATTACTACACTAGTAATATAACATAAATATTAGTTTCCATGTGAGTTTAGAGAGATATTGGAGGTTTTTAGAGAGAAGAAGAAAATAAGCATAAGAATGAATTGAAGTGGTGCAAAATTGAACAACTTTTGTTAAATATATAGGCCTATGTGGCCGGCACTCATTAGCTCCAAGAGGGCTCCATTGTGCTCATTTTATTCTTTGTGTAAGATGGTAGAGTGTAGGTAATTTATTGATGATTAAAGCATGAAAGTCATGTCACAATCAAAATGGAGTATTGTGTAAGAAAAGAACAATGATCATTCTCTTCTTCACATGTCATGACCGGCCATCATATGTCCATTATGGACCATTTTGATTTTTGATACTTGTCCCACAAATACTTATAATCATATGTATAATTATCTTGTATAATTAAGTGTTAATTTGATCATATAACAATTATATGACACAAATCAATAAACAATATGTTCTTAACTTTTAAGTGATATTTTACCATTATATCAATACATAATGGGTCCTACAATGCCCAGTTAATTTATTTTAGAAATCCTTGTAAATATAATTAACTAATTACCTCTACCTCAAAATATATGCATAACCTCAACTAATTTAATGAATTAACGATTAATCACTAAATTAAATCTTATTTAATCGTATTAAAATAAGACGTAAAATTTATTCAGTCAGTTATCGTATAATTGACTAATAAACTTAAGTGGAATGAGGTCCTAACTCAATTTCCAATAAATAACTCTCGTAACTAAACGTACATATCAAATATATGTAATGCTCTAATTAAACTGTATCGTATACAAATAATTAGTATTCTATTTGGGGCTCATCCTATAGGTGTGACCTAAAGGGATCAGTTGATTACCGCCGTCATACGACAATAACGTCAAACTCTAGTCAGCCAAGCGTTACCGATTTACGTTAATCAACTGACGTGGAGTATCAAAATATACTAATCATGCCACGTATATTCCAAATGAGATTTATTATATTAATGCACTATTGTGGAGGACACTTACTCCAACAATCTCCCACTTGTCCGATACAAGTTGTGCATGTAGCAACACTATTGCGGAGGACTCCTCCTCCTACAATTTATCCCACTTGTCTCGACAAGTTGTGTGCTACCGATTCTCTTGTCTCTTTTGTGTCACATCCTCTCACTCATCGCAAGGTGTCTTACAGGTCGCACTTGCGATTGAAAATTATAAATAGAGTGGTTTTCTCGATCTTGGAGAGTAACTGTCTGACTGGAAAATCTACCAGAGATCTCTTCCGAGCGTGGCCACGCATTTCCAGTTCTCTTTGAGTGGCCCGAAGATGTAAATATCTAACGTGGGTGGACAATTTCTGTTGACCCATCTTACACTGTATGATGCAGATCACCATGACCTAGAAGATGTCCATCGGCCTCGTTTCACGGCACGACTTAGGACAAAAACCAAAGTCAATCGGAAACTACACCGACTCAGGTAAATGGTCAGTAGTCTAAAGAATCAACTCATAGGAATAAAATAGAAATCCCCGCCACGACCAGGGTTCAACAATTTTGATAAGGGACTCTATTATGGTCACTTCCCGACAGAGTGTCTCCATAGTCTGTGGAGTGTAAACTACTAAGGTTTACAAGTTTTGATGGATGCTATATTAGGTTCACTTAAACTGACAACAACTCAAATAGAAATGGAGGCTGTTTTAGAGAGAGTGACTTATATCAACTGAAATTCAAAGGATATGACTTAGAGAAGCTCCCCTACAGCATAGCACAAGAGAAGGGACTCAAAGACTAGTTTAGAGACAGTTTTCAAGTGTTACAACAAAGCACAAACACCCTAGACTAGACTCAACAGCAAGCAAGTTAACCACAGCAAGGCACAGATATAACTTGACTCACAAGACAAGGCACCGATCAAACACCTTGAAGATCTATCAGTGTTTCAAAATAAAGCTCTTAGCACAAGTTTGATAGATTTGAGGGATTTCTCAAAGTTAATTCATTCATAAAAGTCCGCCTTACAACAAGATACAAGACCTCCTTATATAGGGAGGCTGATATCTTGTGAACTATTGGATGTATAGATCATCCAAGGGCCAGCTTAGGATCTAAACTACTTCAACTGACACTAATTAAGAACCTCACAACAGGACGAGTTTAACAACTAGCTAGTACAGTCACAAAAGACACAAACAGACTGATGAAAAAAGCAATAAAGCAGTTTTTGTATTTTTCCTGAAATAGAACTCTGTTGTTCTTGTTGTCTTGCTGCTTTGCTCTAGGTGTTTTGTTGCTCCTTGGGACTCTCCACTCTTATTAGAACTTAGATAAACCTGCCTTGGATGAAGACAAGTTGACTTAGGCAAAAGGAAACCACATCTGAACATGTACTGCCTCTGCTATGCTGCTCACTGGACTCTAGCTTGGGGTGTCTGTTTCATGAGTTTTTGCTAGACTTCAAAAGGGTTTGTCCTGGGCAAACTTGTATCTTAGAGGGTTGGCTTGATGGTAGGCCATGGTGGGGGTGGTTGGGATGCCCTGGTGTACCTCCTAGGTGCAGGGTTTGTTTATTGGTCTGCCTGGTCCTGAATGGTTTTGTTTCTGTCTTGTGTGGGTAATGTGGGTTGTGTTGAGGCTTGGCATGGGTTGTTGAGCCCTGGACTGTCTTCCTCAGTGGTGTAGCTTGGCCTGGCTTGGTCTTGGCTTGTCATAGCTTGTTGTTTGGACCTTGTAACTCGAGCCTCCATCTGAGGGGTCCTTGGGGTCAGGCTTGTCTTGTTTGTGGCTTGATCATCAAGGCCCCTTGGGTGAGCTCCTGCTGCAGCCTCCCCAGGTTGAAAAGGGCTTGACCTCAAGCCTGTGTCTTCCTCTCCCTCAGAGTCTTCAAAAAAGGGACTAAGATCTCCAACATTGAATGTCCCATGGACTGCATACTCTCCTGGTAGATCAATTTTGTAGGCATTAGGACCTATCTTCTCTATGACTTGAAAAGGACCATCTGCTCTTGGCTCTAGCTTGTTCTTTCTCTTGGAAGGGAGCCTTTCTTTCCTTAGGTTGATCCATACTAAGTCTCCTGGTGCAAAGTCTTTCTTGGTCTTAGGAACCTTGGCATTCTTCTTGTATAGATCATTAGTTTTCTTAATATGTTTTCTGACTGATTCAGGTAGTTTTAGCATTTGTTCCACCCTCTTCTTGGTATCATAGTGGATCTCTGACCTGCACACATTAGACAAACTCAAAGGCATTAAGGGGTTAGTACCATAGACCACTTCAAAGGGGGAGTGGCATGTGGCTGCTGATGGAGCTCTATTGGAAGAGAACTCTGCTTGAGCCAACTTCAAGTCCCAATCCTTGAGAGATTTGCTGACTATACACCTCAAGATCCTTCCCAAGGTCTTGTTGGTCACCTCAGTTTGACCATCTGTTTGAGGATGATGGGAGGTACTAAACAACAACCTAGTGTTAAGCAGCTTCCATAATGTTCTCCAGAAGTGGCTCACAAACTTTGTGTCTCTGTCAGTCACAATAGTCCTTGGGACTTCATGTAACCTTACCACCTCATCAAGGTATAGCTCTGCTACACTCACAGCATCCTCAGTTTTCTTACAGGCAATGAAATGTGCCATCTTGCTGAACCTATCCACAACCACCATGATAGAATCTTTCCCTCTTGCTGTCCTAGGCAATGCTACTATGAAATCCATGCTTACATCTTCCCAAGGCCTACATGGAATTGGTAGGGGGGTGTAAGGTCCTGCTTGAAAAGAACTCTTCGCCTTTTGACAAACTCCACACCTTCTGAGCACTATTTAGACTTCCCCCATCATCTTAGGCCAGTAGAATTGATCATGTAGTATGTCCACAGTTTTCTGAACCACAAAGTGTCCTCCAAGGCCACTTCCATGTACCTCCTTGATCAATAGACTCCTGTAAGATCCTCTGGGAACACACAGCTTGTTTCCCTTGAACAAGAATCCATTTTGCAGAGTGTAGGGTGAATCAATGGTCCTTGTTCCCTCTTTCTGTGCTAACCAATCTTCTGCAAAGTCTGGATCTTCTTGATACATGTCCTTCATGAACTCAAAGCCAAGAACCCTTTGCTCCATGGTTGATAGCAGAGTGTACCTCCTAGACAATTCATTAGCCACCACATTTTGTTTGCCCTCTTTGTATTTGCTAGAAAAGGTGAATGACTGGAGGAACTCTACCCACTTAGCATGCCTATGACTGAGCTTATGTTGGCCTCCTATGTACTTTAATGCCTCATGATCAGAGTGTAAGACAAAAGGCTTGGGCTTCAGGTAATGACTTCAATGTCTCAGAGCTCTGATAAGAGCATAGAACTCTTTGTCATATGTAGAATAGTTCAGCTTAGCTCCACTTAGCTTCTTACTGAAATAAGCTACAGGTTTCTTCTCTTGGATAAGGATAGCTCCAATCCCTACTCCACTTGCATCACATTCAACCTCAAAAAGGCTGTTAAAGTCTGGCAACCTGAGGATAGGTGCACTGCACAAGAGTTTCTTCATGTGTTTGAAAGCTTGCAAAGCATTCTCAGTCCAGGTGAACTCTCCCTTCTTCATGCACTCAGTGAGGGGTGTTGCAATGGTGCTAAAATTCTTAATGAATCTTCTGTAGAAGGATGCTAAGCCATGGAATCCTCTTACTTCTGTAATATTCCTAGGGATAGGCCAAGACTGGACTGCAATGATCTTGTCTTGATCAACTGAAATGCCTCTACTAGATACCACATATCCTAAAAACTTGACTTCCTCAGTCATGAAGGTGCATTTCTCAAGCTTCCCAAAGAGCTTGCTCTCCTTAAGTATTTCAAACACAGCCTCAAGATGCCTCAAATGATCATCCTTGCTCTTGCTGTAGATGAGAATATCATGACCAGTTATGACAGGAGTATGTGATCAAGACAAGACACGAGCTCAAGACAGGATTCAACATCAAGACAACAACACCATTCAAGACAACAACATCCTCTCAGACAACACCATGACCAGTTATGACAATGTCTTATTCAGTCCAAGCCACAACCACTTCAAGCCTGCTAAGACAACACCCCCACAACCAGAACAAAGCCTAGCCATCCACTTCCTAAGACTAAGCCACAACAAGACACAGCCAACAACCCAACAAACCCAACACAACAAAAACAGCCCTCAGCCAAAAACAGCCTATCACAGCCTTTCTAAACAGGGTCCATGAGGGCCTCACACAATCAACCAAGCCTAACCAACCCTCAAACCTATGTCTTGGGAAGGTCCTCTACAACTTTTCGCAGGACTTCCCTTCCAAGAAACAAACACACAAAGAGTTAGCTTAGGGACAACTTCAGACTGTCCAGATTTCAGCCTTTTTGCAGTAGTTAACATGTCACTATCAAACTTTCCTTTTATGATCAAACAAACTCGAGGGCCTTTTAGCAGGACCTTTGGCATCCATCCCACTTCAGTTGAGCTCAAGAATCAAGCTCATAAGTCCACCCCTCCACCAGTTTCAACCCCAACAAACCAATTAAGGCAGATTGTCCTATTAGAACTACTTTTCTACTTTATTGCTTTATGCTGAACAATGTAGCTGTTATTTCTGTTTCTTTTGCAAACCCATTGTGGCCCTAGGATGTAATGAACGAATAGGATGTAATCTCCTTGCCTATATAAGGCCTTTTCCTAATGAATGAAAGACAGATTTGAAGTAAAATATAAACTGAAACCTTGTTTCTGTTGCAATCTCTTGGCTGTGTGCTTGAGACAACTTCCTTTGCTTTGTGCTTGGAAGTGAGCTTGGGTCCTTAGCTGTGTGCTGGGATCAAGGTTCAACCCTCAATCATTGGCTTTGTGCTTTGGTTAAGGTTCTATCCTTGTTCTTTAACAATCAATTCAAACAGAAACAAAGTATTTGCAAAGTGTCTTAACCTTAGTTCAAATTGTCATTGTTTAGTTGTCTTTCTGAATAGTTTCAGTGCAAATTGGTTATCAGAGCTTTGGTTTGTGAGTTCATCTACCTAACTACATTAAAAACACAAAATACAACCATGAGTGAAGAGAGAATCACAGGTCTTGAAAACACAGTTCAAGATCTTGTCAGAACTGTAATGGAGGTCTCTAGATCTGTCAATGAACTCCTTGAGGGCCAACAGAACAATGATACAAGGGGAGGCAGAGGTCGAGGAAGAGGAGCACCTTTCCCACAAGGTGGAGGAAGGAGGAGACAACCTGTAGATCAGTTTGAAATGTCAGATTCAGATGGCTCAGATCACAGTCTTCTCAGACACCAAGACAAAGATATCAAGGTAGAGATTCCTGACTTTCTAGGTAGCTTGAACCCTGATGATTTCTTAGATTGGCTAAGGTCTGTAGAAAGAGTCTTTGAGTTTAAAGGATACACTGATAGAAAGGCTTTTAAGGTTGCTATCATGAAACTAAAAGGCTATGCCTCACTGTGGTATGAAAACATGAAAACCTTGAGGGTTAGGGAAGGGAAAGAACCTGTAAAGTCATGGCTCAAACTGAAAAAGAAAATGAGAGCTAAGTTTGTCTCTAGGGACTACACTCAAGACATGTTCATTAAGCTTACTCACCTAAAGCAAGACCAAAGACCTTTAGAGTCCTACCTAAGAGACTTTGAACAACTCACTTTGCAATGTGAGGTTGTTGAGAAATCTGAACAAAAGATAGCAAGGTTCTTAGAGGGGTTGGATGAAAGGATAGCTAGTAAAGTCAGGCTACAAAATATATAATCCTTTGAAGAAGCTGTCAACTTGTCTTTAAGGGTAGAAAAGTTGGGAAAGGGAAAGGCCAGTGCTTCTAAGACACCTTCCAGAACCCCCACCTTCAAGCCTTTTGTAGGAGTCAAGATAGGAGAACCTGTGGTTCCTGTTAAGACCCCTTTCAACCTTGATAAAGGCAAGGCTGTTGAGGCAGGCCAAAGGAAGACTACCCCTCTCAAAAAGTGCTTTCAATGTCAAGGGTATGGACATTTTGCTAGAGAATGTCCATCTAAAAGGGCTCTGAGTACCCTAGAAGTAATCCATTGGGGAGATGATGAAGTGTTGGTCTGTGATGAAGAGATGGAAGAGCCTGAGGTAGAGGCTAGTGAGGAGTTGATAGAGCCTGATGCAGGGTTAAGTTTGGTAACATGGAGGGTAATGCATACTCAACCCCAACCTTTGGAAGAGGACCAGAGACACCAGATCTTTAGGACCAGATGTACCATCAAAGGGTAGAGTATGTAACCTCATTATTGATGGTGGAAGCTGCACTAATGTGGCCTCCAAAACACTGATAGACAAGCTAGCTCTACCCACCAAGGACCACCCCCTACCTTACAAACTCAGATGGCTAAACAAAGGGGCTGAGATCAAGGTGGATAAACAATGTGTTGTACCTTTCTCAATTGGTAAAGGGTATGTGGATGAGAGTCTTTGTGATGTTCTACCTATGGATGCATGTCACCTTCTTCTTGGGAGACCATGGGAGTTTGATAGGGATGCCATACACCATGGGAGGGACAACACCTACACCTTTAAGTATGGGAAGAAGAAAATCACCCTGGCACCTTTACCACCTGCTTTAAAGATCAATCCAAACCCCATGAGTGAGGCTTCCAAGGAAGTCATGTTGATAAGTGAGTCAGAAATAGCACAAGAGCTAAGTGAGCTACAACCTGTATACATATTGCTTGCCAAGGAGACTGGGATGAGTATCATTGATATCCCTGAAGAGGTCAAATCTATCCTAGAAAGTTATGGTGATGTCTTCCCTACTGAGCTTCCTAGTGGACTGCCACCACTTAGAGGAATAGAGCACCACATTGACCTAGTACCTGGAGCTATCTTACCCAACAAGCCAGCTTACAGGAGTGACCCTAAGGCTACACAAGAGCTCCAACTTCAAGTAGGTGAACTACTCAACAAGGGCTATGTCAGAGAGTCCCTCAGTCCTTGTGCTGTACCAGCCTTGCTTGTGCCAAAGAAGGATGGGACTTGGCGTATGTGCATTGATAGTAGGGCCATCAACAACATTACCATCAAGTATAGGTTTCCCATACCTAGACTTAATGATATTCTGGATGAGTTAAGTGGGGCTCAAGTGTTCACTAAGATTGATCTGAGGCAGGGCTACCACCAAGTGAGGATAAGAGCAGGGGATGAATGGAAGACAACTTTCAAGACTAAACATGGGCTCTATGAATGGTTGGTGATGCCTTTTGGGTTGTCTAATGCCCCTAGCACCTTCATGAGGTTGATGACAGAAGTCCTGAGGCCTTACTTAGGCAAATGTGTAGTGGTTTACTTTGATGACATTCTTATTTACAGTTCAACTAAGGGAGAACATTTGCAATATCTGAAGTTGTTGTTTGAGGTCCTAAGAGAAAACAAGTTGTATGGCAAGCTAGAAAAGTGCACCTTCATGCAGCCTGAGGTTTACTTCCTTGGGTTCATCATCTCTAAGAAAGGAGTGGCAGTTGATCCTGAGAAGGTGCAAGCAATCAAGGAATGGCCCATTCCTCAAACTGTTACTGATGTTAGAAGTTTCCATGGGTTAGCATCTTTCTATAGGAGGTTCATACAAGGGTTTAGTTCAATCATGGCCCCTATTACTGAGTGCATGAAGAAGGGAGAGTTCAAGTGGAATGAGAAGGCTGAAAGGTCCTTCAATCTGATCAAAGAGCTATTGTGTAAATCTCCAATATTGGTTCTACCAGATTTTAACAAACTCTTTGAGGTAGAGTGTGATGCCAGTGGCCTTGGCATAGGAGCTGTGCTTACTCAAGAAAAGAAACATGTGGCATACTTCAGTGAGAAGCTAAATGGGGCCAAGCTTAACTACTCCACATCTGACAAGGAATTCTATGCCATTGTGAGGGCATTGAATCATTGGGGACACTACTTGAAGCCTAAGCCTTTTGTGCTTCATTCTGATCATGAGGCTCTCAAATACATCAATGGACAGCACAAACTCAACCCCAGGCATGCCAAATGGGTAGAGTTCTTGCAATCCTTCTCATTCTCCAGCAAGTATATAGAGGGTAAGAACAATGTTGTAGCTGATGCATTGTCTAGAAGGTCTGTGATGTTGACCTTCATGGAGCAAAGGGTGTTGGGGTTTGAATTTATGAAAGAGCTCTATCAAGAAGACCCAGACTTCAAGCATGAATAGGAGGTATATCAAGAAGGGCAAGTCAAGAAAGAGAGCAATTACACAGCTCAGGAAGGATACTTATTCTATGGGAACAAACTGTGTGTGCCTAAGGGACCTTATAGGGGACTACTGGTCAAAGAGGTTCACTCCAATGGCCTTGCTGGTCACTTTGGGGTACAAAAGACCTATGACATATTACAAGATCAGCTCTATTGGCCTAAGATGCTCAGTGATGTGCAAGATGCCCTCAAGAGATACAGGTCTTGTCAACTAGCCAAGGCACATTTTCAAGCAGGCCCTTACACACCACTTCCAGTGCCAAACAAGCCATGGGAAGACCTCAGTATGGACTTCATTGTAGCCTTACCTAGAACTCAAAGGGGAAAAGACTCAATCATGGTGGTTGTAGATAGATTCAGTAAGATGGCACATTTCATTGCTTGTAAGAAGACTGAGGATGCCTTGGGGGTAGCTGAACTATACTTTAGGGAGGTTGTCAAGTTACATGGGGTCCCTAGAAGCATTGTCTCAGATAGAGACACAAAGTTCATGAGCCACTTCTGGAGAACATTGTGGAAGCTATTGAAGACCAGGTCATTATTTAGTACTTCTCACCATCCCCAAACTGATGGGCAGACAGAAGTCACTAACAGGACACTAGGAAAGATCTTAAGGAGCATTGTTTCTAAGTCATTGAAAGATTGGGACCTCAGACTAGCACAAGCTGAGTTTGCCTTCAATAGAGCTCCCTCCAGCAGCACAGGTAAAAGTCCTTTTGAAACAGTTTATGGCACTAATCCTCTCATGCCTACAGACCTAGCACCAGTCAAAGGAAACAAGGCAAGCTATGATGCAAAGAAAAGAGTTGAGCAAATGATACAGATTCATGAGCAAGTCAAGAAGCAGATTGAAAGGTCCAATGAATTTTACAAGGCTAGGTTCAAGGGACCTAAGAAAGCAAGGGAGTTCAAGGCAAGGGATCTTGTATGGTTGCATTTAAGAAAAGAGAGATTTCCAGACAAGAGGAGAAACAAGCTCATGCCAAGAGCTGATGGACCATTTGAGATATTGGAGAAGATAGGCACAAATGCTTACAAGGTGGATCTACCAGGAAGCTATGGGGTACATGGTACTTTCAATGTTGGAGACCTGAGCCCTTACCATGGTGAATCAGATGATGAAGGTGAGGAAGATTTGAGGGCAAATCCTTTTCAAGAAAAGGAGGTTGCAACAGGAGTATGTGATCAAGACAAGACACGAGCTCAAGACAGACTCAACATCAAGACAACAACACCATTCAAGACAACAACATCCTCTCAGACAACACCATGACCAGTTATGACAATGTCCTATTCAGTCCAAGCCACAACCACTTCAAGCCTGCTAAGACAACACCCCCACAACCAGAACAAAGCCTAGCCATCCACTTCCCAAGACTAAGCCACAACAAGACACAGCCAACAGCCCAACAAACCCAACACAACAAAAACAGCCCTCAGCCAAAAACAGCCTATCACAGCCTTTCTAAACAGGGTCCATGGGGGCCTCACACAATCAACCAAGCCTAACCAACCCTCAAACCTATGTCTTGGGAAGGTCCTCTACAACTTTCCCCAGGACTTCCCTTCCAAGAAACAAACACACAAAGAGTTAGCTTAGGGACAACTTCAGACTGTCCAGATTTCAGCCTTTTTGCAGTAGTTAACATGTCACTATCAAACTTTCCTTTTATGATCAAACAAACTCGAGGGCCTTTTAGAGGACCTTTGGCATCCATCCCACTTCAGTTGAGCTCAAGAATCAAGCTCAGAAGTCCACCCCTCCACCAGTTTCAACCCCAACAAACCAATTAAGGCAGATTGTCCTATTAGAACTACTTTTCTACTTTATTGCTTTATGCTGAACAATGTAGCTGTTATTTCTGTTTCTTTTGCAAACCCATTGTGGCCCTAGGATGTAATGAACGAATAGGATGTAATCTCCTTGCCTATATAAGGCCTTTTTCTAATGAATGAAAGACAGATTTGAAGTAAAATATAAAACTGAAACCTTGTTTCTGTTGCAATCTCTTGGTTGTGTGCTTGAGACAACTTCCTTTGCTTTGTGCTTGGAAGTGAGCTTGGGTCCTTAGCTGTGTGCTGGGATCAAGGTTCAACCCTCAATCATTGGCTTTATGCTTTGGTTAAGGTTCTATCCTTGTTCTTTAACAATCAATTCTAACAGAAACAGAGTATTTGCAAAGTGTCTTAACCTTAGTTCAAATTGTCATTGTTTAGTTGTCTTTCTGAATAGTTTCAGTGCAATATGACTTAGAGAAGCTCCCCTACAGCATAGCACAAGAAAAGGGACTCAAAGACTAGTTTAGAGACAGTTTTCAAGTGTTACATCAAAGCACAAACACCCTAGACTAGACTCAACACCAAGCAAGTTAATCACATCAAGGCACAGATATAACTTGACTCACAAGACAAGGCACTGATCAAACACCTTGAAGATGTATCAGGCTTGTTTCAAACTACAGCTCTTAGCACAAGTTTGATAGATTTGAGGGATTTCTCAAAGTTAATTCATTCATAAAAGTCTGCCTTACAACAACATACAAGACCTCTTTATATAGGGAGGTTGATATCTTTTGAACCATTGGATGTATAGATCATCCAAGGGCCAGCTTAGGATCTAAACTACTTTAACTCACACTAATTAAGAACCTCACAAGAGGACGAGTTTAACAACTCGCTAGTACAGACACAAAAGACACAAACAGACTGATGCAAAAAGCAATAAAGCAGTTTTTGTATTTTTCCTGAAATAGAACTCTGTTGTTCTTGTTGTCTTGCTGCTTTGCTCTAGGTGTTTTGTTGCTCCTTGGGACTCTCCACTCTTATTAGAACTTAGATAAACCTACCTTGGATGAAGACAAGTTGACTTAGGCAAAAGGAAACCACATCTGAACATGTACTGCCTCTGCTATGCTGCTCACTGGACTCTAGCTTGGGGTGTCTGCTTCATGAGTTTTTGCTAGACTTCAAAAGGGTTTGTCCTGGGCAAACTTGTAGCTTAGAGGGTTGGCTTGATGGTAGGCCATGGTGGGGGTGGTTGGGATGCCCTGGTGTAACTCCTAGGTGCAGGGTTTGTTGATTGGTCTGTCTGGTCTTGAATGGTTTTGTTTCTGTCCTGTGTGGGTAATGTGGGTTGTGTTGGGGCTTGGCATGGGTTGTTGAGCCCTGGACTGTCTTCCTCACTGGTGTAGCTTGGCATGGCTTGGTCTTGGCTTGCCATAGCTTGTTGTTTGGACCTTATAACTCGAGCCTCCATCTAAGGGGTCCTTGGGGTCAGGCTTATCTTGTTTGTGGCTTGATCATCAAGGCCCCTTGGGTGAGCTCCTGCTGCAGTCTGTCTATGTAAACGACCAGTCATCTCCATGACCCCATGGTGCTGAACCAACCATCGATCGAATTACAATCTAGTCATTTCGAGATGTCACCTTAAATGAGTGACTATGGACAAAACACTATGTTCATCCTATTCACTTGAATTGGAATAATCAACCTTTCTTTCAACCAATTCGGATAAACAAAGTATTAAAATTTAGTCAAACTACATAAAGGAGTTGTTAATGAAACTCTAACAATGAATGGCATTATTAAATATCTGGAAAATTTGATACACTATCAATAATTTGATTCCTCATAATCTCCAGCAATTCAGGTACATATTTCAATCCTCGTTGAATGACATGACTATCATGTTCAGCTTGCAAATGTCATGGCTAATGGATTAGCAATACTTGCATCTTTCCCATCTTTCTGATTTCTATTTCTCTTTGTCTACGTAATCTCACATTACATAAAACTTTCTGAGTACGTGTCTAGGTTTGAATCGAGACTTAGGACTTTTGGCCTAAAGGTAGCTCCCACTATTTTACCAGTATCATGGGATAAGATATACAACTATACGAACTACTTCTAGTCCCTCCAATACTGTTGAATCCAAGCTACTTTCATATGCATCATCTTATGATGCAATCTACTCCATTTCCGTTGTGAAATCCACAATGATAAACTGTCTGGAACACTACCAACGGATACATGACATTTATATTTTGAAATGTAACTCCTACTTGGAACCTTTCCAATATTTCTTTCTACTTGGTACTCTTCGAATAGATAAATCTTCTATAAACATAGCCTGTTCATGATTTATAATCACTTTGATCAGTTTGGAAACTGAAGTCTGTGTAACCCCTTACACGCAACTCACTATAAACTCCAACCACATGGAACATATCTTAAGTCCTTCGCAAGTACTTAAGGATGTTCTTTATGGCTATCAAGTGACTCTCACTTGGATTTGATTGCAAACGACTTGTCATGCTCAAAGCATGCGAAATGTCGGATTGAGTATACATCATAGCGTATATAATTGATCCCGCAGCGGAAGAAAAAAAGGAATCAATTATCATGTGTTCAACTTCCTTGAACTAGTCAAAGATCTTATCAATATAAGAATTTTGAATCAACGCTAATATCCTTTTAGATTTATCTCTATAAATCCAAATATCTAAAAGATGTATTCTACTTCTCCAAAATCTTAAATCATCTAAAATGATCAATATTTCTCCACATATAAGACTGATGAAAACCACATTACTCCCACTAAACTTCATGTATGAACATAATTCCTCGAGATGCCGAAAAATATTTTATGACATGATTGACCCACTAATTCCAACTCTTTAGTGCTTACTTAAGACTTTCTCTTAAATTTGCACATTATCTTAGGATTGATTGGATCGATCAACCTTGTGGTTGATATGTAATATTCAACCTCTTCTAGAGTCGCATTCAAGAAGCATTGCAATTGGTATTCTTTAATCATACTATTATGATATGCTTTTATCGCTAAGTATTTTCGAATGGATCAAAGCATTGAAATTGGTGTAAACTCTTTGCCTACCAATTTATCTTTGAAAATATTTTAATGTTCATCCATACAGATTTTGATGTTAAAAATCGATTTACACTGAAGAGGTCGTACTTCTTCAAGTAAAATTTACTAGGTTACATACTTGACCATCATGCATGGAGTCCATTAAAAATCGCATGACTCTAAGCCATAGCAAAAAGTTGGGACTAGAAACAGTCTTTTATAAGTCACAGATTAGAATTCATCACTATTAAGGAGTGATAAAATTCCACCTGACCTCTTAGGTTCCGAAGAAACAACTACTAAACAAGCAATGAAGAAACTTTTTCCGGACCATATGCTCAGTTTGTGGCTCTTGAAAAATTTTCTCCTACTCTGTCTTATCAATAAATAATCGTATTTTTATTGAAAGACAGCATCATGAGCCACAAATGCTTTGTTCTCGTGGTTAACGTAGGATTATTGAGCACTTGTTTCATACGGATAATTTACAAATTAGGTACGCTACCTATCCATATCGTATATGAAATAAAATCCGACTGTTTTAAATGTGCTTAGATATGGTGGGAAAAGAAATAGCAGACAAAATAATAAAATCCCAAAGTTAGTCAAGTGGCTCAGATTAACTTGACAAAGACAAAACCATATCGTATAAGGTTCTGTTTCTCTATGCAACAACACCCTTATCTCATAATGTGTGTTAGAAAAGTTAACGCGTGATACTATTTCACAATACTTTTGGTGAAAATGAAAGTCAATACATCGATATTTCTTGTTACGATTTGGTCGTAAGTTCACTATCTAATACTCTTGGTGGATAACTACTTCACCATGAAGCTCTTTGAACTTTTCAAATATTTCTCTTAGCACCTCATTAAGTAGAATCAAACACAATATCTACTTAAATCGTCGATAAATAAAGTGAAGTAGTCATTACCATCTCTGGTTGTGTTTGTTATTGGACCATGCATATTCTTATCTATTAGGGCCAAAAACTCACTAGTTCGATTTCCTTTTCAACAAAAAGGGCACGAATCATCTTGCCTTGAATACAAAATTCGCACACACCATAAGATTCAAAATCAAATGTTTTAGATGTGCTACACAATCTAGAATTAAGATTAGATTTGGGTCACCAATTTTTAGCGTTTTTCAATCTATATGATAAGTAATTTCTAGTTTAGGTCAAGAATATAATTACCTTTGATTGGTATGGGATAACCATTGACCATGTATAGGCATAAAAAGATACAACGCTTGTTCCATTCACAAAAGTGAAACACTTGTGTCTGAAAGTCCATAGACCTTAATTAGACTCCTCTAATTAGTTACTAAATTACTTGTTAATTTAGTATTTAATGATCTATGTAACATGCATGCAAATATATATAAAGACATATATGTAAAAGAAGAAATTTACTCACATTGAAATGGAAATTAAATGGGCACAACAAGAACTCCTTCTTGTTGTTCTTGAGCTATAAATAAGGATGAACAAGAACAATCTCTAAAATAGAAGACCTCCTTCAAGTTGCACCAAGATGATACCAAATAATCTATCCTTATTATTAACTAGATAATAAGATAGATATTGTGCTACTAATATTAGTGTATATTACTACACTAGTAATACTTAGTAAATATTAGTATTATGAGAGTTTTAGTGAGATGATGAGTTTTAGAGAGAAATATGAGAAAATAAGCAAGAATGAACAAACAAAATGAACAACCATATTGTCGTTTTATACACAATATGGCCGGTCATGAAGCCCTCACAAGGGACTTAATTTGCTTACTTTAATTCACATGCAAAGTGGTGGAGTGTAGTTGTGACACCCTCAAATTTGCGGAAAGAAAAATAATAATTTAAATACATAAAGAAGGTGTCATAAATAAAAAGGGTCATTACAAAACGGAAATAATATTATACAATAAAAAGTATCTGAAACGGGAGACATATCTCCCGTATAAATACAGAAATAAAAGAGGGTATAATAATATACAATCCTAAGAACCGAATATAGGTCCAAGGTAAATACTTCGCTCGCTAGCTCGTCAATGTACCCCAAATATGCATCACCACCTGTTCGACCGCATTAAATATAAACACGGAAGCCACAGTCAGTGGGGAGTAACTCCGAGTTCTCCCAGCCACGAAATGTCGAGTTTAATAAAACATGAATAACATAAAAGCAATGTATATGGAAAAATACAAAACCTTAACATATATGATATGCTTTTCATGTTATGAAACAATTAACTAACATATAACCTAGCATATGAAAGCTATCATGTGAATCCGATAATAAACTATAACACGAGGTAGGGAAGCTGGTATGCTAGCTCAGAGGTTACAGTTAACATGGCCATGATACACTCAAACCCTAATCAACACGTAATCATGTGAATCAGTTAACAACCGGTAATCCAAACTCTATCAACCTTAGCAGGCTTGCATCTCACCTTCTAAGATTCATAGAATCATACAAACATGAAAGACCAATACTTCTACAAACAGGCATAAGTTCTTAGTCCAGTCAATAGTCGACTTCTGTAACTCGAGGCTATACCACAAGGTAGGAAAACATCCTAGTCCTAGACTGATCAGACCTAGCGACAACAGCTATTCCGTTCCCCGTCCCATGACATAACCGTCTATGAGAAAATCTACTAGGCGACCCCCTAAGCAGAGATGGCTAGTACTTAAGCTGACTCCAGTCCCAAAGTGGAAAGGCAGACATGCCCCGACTTGGATATAAACCCACCAAGCCGAGACACAAAAGCTATCAAGCGGCAAACTCCGTATGCTCGTTAAAGATAGTATGGCCTATCAATGTCATGGTCCAAGATACTCATTTAGAATAAGAATGGTCAAGACGCCATATACTCATAATTCTCTATTGGTACTTAGTCAACACGACATATATCATACAATTAAACAGTCACGGGAAAAACTTACCTATCATGTGACTAATTGCATATAAATAATAATTCAAATATCTATCGACCTCATATCTACTAAGGCTAATTCATAATTAAATACCACCTTTCTTGAAGACAAATCCCCGACCCGAGTCCCGCGACGGGTCATCAGTCAAATCGGGGCTGACTAGATCTTAGTTTGACCAAACCCGTTGGATCAAACCGGCTAGAAACAGAGTCTTTATCACATAGACATAAAATCAACATATTCATTACATGTTATTTTATTAAAACTTCTAACATGTGAATTATTATATTATACCCAAAAACCCGTTTGACTTAAAGGATATCAAATTAAACTACGATCTCGTATTATATTTCTAACATGTGAGAAATAATAATTTTATAAAAACTTTTTAATTAAATATTATACTTATTAATATTTCTCACTTGCTAATTATTACAAAACGCGATAAAATAACGATAACTCAAAAACCGTCACAAGTCCCACAAGGGGAC
>JAIUZE010010513.1:26779-43435 GCA_022085475.1 Heliosperma pusillum
AAGTGTTTGTGAGTAATGATGGTGTTGGGTGAGCCGTGTAGTTATAGGCCAATAAGGATGTCGAGTTTTGAAATTGTTGTTACGTAATTGACTCGAGTTTACTAATTATTTTACGGTAAACGATTTAATATAATTAACGTTAAAGTTAATTACACTAAATATCAAGATATTATGTTATTAATAATCAAAAGAAAGACAAATATCTAGTCCTATTAGCGGACTTATGAGCCGTGTGAAATGATGAGGAGACGGATCTGATTTCGATCGTTTTGCGAAATTTTCGTTAACTGATCGATAAAGTGAAATAATATCTAGATATTATGATATATTAATCCAAAGAAATGAAAATATCAAGGTCTATTAGTGGGTAGGAGAGCCGTGTGGAACAAGATGATATCGGGTCTGATTTTTCTCGATTTGCGTAATCTCCGTTGACGGATCGATAAAGTAACAAATATCTAATATATTTGTATTAGTTTAATCGAATCAATTAAAATATCCTATTGTGAGTGGAAAACGATGACATGGCGTGTGACTCATGCCAAAGTCGAGTTTCGATTTTGTTGCGCTTTTTACGATGAGTCGGGAATAGTTAAATGACGTTCGGTTAAAACCGTAAACGTTATTCTTTAAATTCCGAATAAATTCAAAATAATTATATTAAATTATGATAAATCTTAATAAATCTAAATAAAATAAATCAAATATTATTTTTTTTAAATAAAATTTCGGTCTTCATACTTAAGACGAGTCGGGAAAAGTCAACGAAGTCAAAGTTGACTGAAAAAGTCGAGAAAAGTCGAAGATGACTTAAAAGTCAAGAAAAGTTTAGGACGACTTAAAAGTCAAGAAAAAGTCAATGACGACTTTAAAAAGTCAAGGAAAAGTCAAAGACGACTTAAAAGTCAAGAAAAGTCAAAGATGACTAAAAACGGTCTTTTCATGGAATCCCTCAAAAAGTCCAAATACGAACGCGGAATTTCAAAATAAGACTCGGAACAAAAATTCCTATTTTAAAAACTTAAGTTCTACTGAAAAGTGTTAGTAAATATTTTTACTAGAAAAATCGGGTACTTTTCGGGTTGTTACAGTAGTGTTGAGTGAAATGATTTTAGGTTATTATTCATGTCATAATCTCATGTGACTTGTGAGCGTGAACAAAAGCAACCATCATCACCTACACTACTACTACTTGACTGGCCACATGTGGCCGTATTTGGTCTATTTTGAATTTTGATATTTGTCCCACAAATACTTATTAATCATATGCTTAATTATCTTATATAATTAAGTGTTAATTTGATCATATAACAATTATATGACACAATTAAATAATATGTACTTAACATTTTAAGTGATATTTTACCATTATATCAATATATAATGGGTCCCAAAATGCTTAGTTAATTTATTTTACAACTCCTTGTAAATATAATTAACTAATTACCTCTATCTCAAAACCTCAACTAAATTAGTAATTTAACAATTAATTACTAAGTTAAATCTTATTTAATCATATTAAAATAAGATATAAATTTATTAGTCAATTATCGCATAAATGAAAAATAAACTTAATCGAATTTGAGTTCTTAACTCAATTTCTAACAATTAACTCTCATACATATCAAATATATGTAAAGGACTAATTAACTGTATCATATACAAATAATATAGGTGTGACCGAAAGAGATCAGTTGATCACCTCCGTCAAACGACAATAACGTCAAACTCTAGTCAACCAACCGTTATTGATTTACGTTAATCAACTAACTAATCATATTTACATAGTCAATAAATATCCCAATTATATTCCTTAATGAGATTTATTATGTGGCGCACTATTATGGAGGACACCTACTCCAACAATCTCCCACTTGTCTGACACAAGTGTGCGTCACCAATTCTCTTGTCCCTTTATCACATATCCCACTCAACGCAAGGTGTCTTTCAGGTCGCACTTGCGATTGATTATATCTAGAGTGGTTTTATCGATAGGGAGAGTAACTGTCTGACCGGTAAATCTGCCTTAGATCTCTTTCCGAGCGTGGCCACGCATTTACAGTAACTACTCCTCGAGTGGCCTAAAGATGTTTGTACCCAACGTGGGTGGGCAATTCATGTTGATTCATCTACTCTGTATGATGCAAATCACCATAATCCAGAAGATGTCCATCGGCCTTCTTTTACGGCACGACCTAGAACATCAACCAAACCAATTGGAAACTGCACCGACTCAGATTGACGGCCGTCAGTGAAAAGAATCGACACATAGGAATAAGATACAAGACCCTGCCACGACCAGGCATCAAATAATTGATTTAAGGGTCTCTACAAAGGTCATTGTCCGACAGAGTGTCATACTGTCTGTCTATGTAAACGACCAGTCATCTTCATGACCCCATGGTGCTGAACCAACCATCGATCGACTTACAATCTAGTCACTTCGAGAAGTCACCTCATTGAGTGACTAGGGACAAAGTACTAAGTTCGTCCTATTCACTTGAATAAGGTCCAACATTGTATTACAATCTATTCGGATAAACAAAGTATTAAATTTAGTCAAACTAAATAAAAGAGTTTATAATAAAACTCGAACAATGAATGCAATTATCATATATGAAAGAATTAATACAACATTCAATTATTACATATTTCATAATCTAAAGGAATTCTGGTACACGTCTCAATCCCATTGTGACGACATGTCCATCATGCTTAGCCTTTGGTAAAGGCTTGGTTAAAGGATCAGCAATGTTGTCATCTGTCCCAACCTTACAAATGTCAATTTCCTTTCTGTCCACGTAATCTCTAATTACATGATATTTCCTAAGTACATGTCTAACTTGTTACTAGACTTGGGCTCTTTTGCTTGAAAAATAGCCCCACTGTTATCACGATAAATCGTGATAGGATCTTTGGCAGTAGGGACTACAGTTAGTCCTTCCAAAAATTGTCGAATCCACACAGCTTCCTTTGCAGTTTCAGACGCTGCAAGGTACTCTGCTTCTGTTGTAGAATCCGCTGTAACGCTTTGCTTAAAACTCTTCCAGCAAACAGCTCCTCCATTCATCATATAAACATAGCCGGATTGGGATTTCATATCATCCCTATCTGTTTGGAAACTGGCATCTGTGTAACGTTTTACACGTAACTCAGTCTCGCCTCCAAACACTAAGAACGAATCCTTGGTCCTTCTCAAGTACTTAAGGATGTTCTTTACGGCTATCCAGTGACTCTCACCTGGATGTGCTTGGTAACGACTTGTCATGCTCAAAGCATATGCAACATCGGGACAAGTGCACATCATAGCATACATGATTGATCCAACAACAAATGCATAAGGGATCAATTTCATGCGTTCAATCTCCTCAGGTTTGGTAGGGCACTCTGACTTGCTCAAAGTGATCCCACTTCCCATAGGAAGAACGCCTCTCTTAGAGTCTTTCATGTTGAACCGATCAAGAATCTTATCAATATAAGTTTCTTAACTTAATGCTAATATCCTTTTAGATCTATCCCTATAGATCCGGATTTTTGGTACATTTTACACTTTGATGTTGATAATCTTGGTGAAATTTCATAATTTGTTTCATTGTTTTAATATATCTAATGGTTTTTATTTGATAAAACCATTAAATACAATGTTATTTGTTCATAAAATTAATTTAAATTTTTTGAGTAAATGTTTTTTTATTTTTGGGGGTCCTGGAAATGTTCCATAATGTAAAACATTTTTGGTTTCAAATTTTTATGATGTTTATATTTTATTTTGGGTTTATTTCATAATTGTTATGATTAAACCGTTATATTTAGCAAATGAAATCAAATCGATCTAATTAATGACCAACAAAATTAGTAGGGACTAATTTTGAGTTCTAAAACAGTTTAGTTAATTAGTTTGAATTTAAATGAGATTTAAATGTTGATATTGATTTTTAATGGTTAAAAATCAATAAATCCCGTAAAATCGAGCTACAATGAGCATGAATGTGTTTAGGGCGATTTTGGCATGATTTTTGCAGCAATTTATTTATGGTTGAATGAATGAATGTCATTTATTTAATAATTTATGCAAATTTTGTACCTAGTATGACCTAGTTATTTTTAATCGTTATTACCCGTAATGTAAGGAAATAATGGTTTGGTTGTAATTTTTATTGCGATCGCCGGTTTGTAATAATTAATAATTTTATTTTATAGAACAAACGTATAATAGGAATTTGTATATTTGTATATTTGTAATTATTTTTATGAAGACCGGTGACTCCCTAAAGACGGTGCCAATTTTTGGAAGATGTTCCAAGTGAAGAGGCAAGGGACCAAGGAGTTGGTTTCCGAATTTGTAATTATCTAGTTAATTAGATTAGCTAGGTTTCCATACTAGGATTTTTTTCGTTGCTTGGTTACTTGCTTTAATTCCGCTCATGCCAAAATCATCACACATGCATTTTATTTTCCGTTATTGTCGATTCAACGTTATTCACAATTCACCGACTTAGTTCACTTATAGGGAATTAATAACTAAATTGACAAGATCTCTTACATATTTAAAAAAATTGAGATTACCTTACCAATTAGTAACATCTATGAATCACGTGTTCATTAGGGCTACCACGCTCGTGGGTCCCTTTTTACCTCAGGTAAGTAGGGTGATACGATCACAAGCTAAAATTGGAGTGGACTCAACGAGATAAGCGTTATCGTGGGACTAGGAGATGGATTTAGTTGAAATTCGCCAACCAAGAGTTCTAAGGGTAGAATTAGTCAAGTAATGACTTACCATTTTTAGATAAAGGTAGCATACGATGACTCTTTTTATTTAAAGATGGGTCTTGGAATCATTTATATAATTTAGTGAGAGGTCATTATATAAATGCTAAACTTGTTAAAATGTTTTTCAAGTAAATTAACAATGAATGTTTATATATTTCTTTTTGTTGTAGTAATCATATTCGCACAATGTCAACTTCATCAAACAACGCAACCTTGGGTAAGGACTCGTGGTTGAGATCCGTCATGGATAAGTGTGTCCTAAACGATGACGGTAGTAACTTCGTTGGATGGGAATCAACGATCAAGAGCGTCGCGATATCTGATAACGTGCTTCGCTACTTGGTCGAAGAGTCCCCTACCGAACCCGCGGCAAGATCGTCCGCGGTGGTTCGGGCCGAATATGACTTTTATTTGAAGGTTGCCAATGACGTCAAGTATGTCTTGATTTGGTCAATCTCACTCAAACTCAAACTCCAATTGATATCTCTCGTTGCATATGCGATATTCACGAGGATAACGTCGATGTTTTCGCAAGCCCCTCAAATTCTCCAATATGAGGTGGCTAAGAAATTATTTGACACTAAGCTTCAAAGGGGCCAAAATGTTGGCCCACACGTGCTCAAAATGGTTGAGCACGCCGACGCCTTAGAGCGTCTAGGGTGCAAAATTCCAAAGCAATTAGTGGTGGGAAAAATCCTTCATTCACTCACACCAAAGTTCACCCAATTTAGGGTGAACTATAACATGAATGGCATGGAAAAGAGTTTCCATGAACTCCATGCACTCCTCACCGAAGCGGAGAGGGACATGGAGGCTAGTGGGAGTGAACCCAAGGACGTTCTTTCAATGAAATTGAACAACATGAGCCTTGGGGTGAAAAAGGAAAAAGGAAAGGGTAAGACTCTTTTCAAGAAAATCGGCAACGGAAAGAGCAAAGTCTTTTTTAAGCCCAAGCCCAAAGTCAACAAACACACGGAGGCGGATTGCTATTATTGCAATGGCAAAGCGCATTGGAAACGCAATTGCCCCAAATACTTGAATGACAAGAAAGACGGTTGTGTGACAACGTCAGGTAAAATTCTTTCATCACTCTATATGATAGATATTAACTTTGCTAGTACATCTTCTTGGGTATTTTATAGCGGGTGTGGTTCTCACCTTTGTAATCATGTACAGGGGTAGAAGGACGCGCAAGCACTAGCAAAGGGTGACGTGGACCTGCGCATGGGAAATGGAGCTAAGATAGCCGCAGTTTCTGCAGCATAATGATGGGGGTCTCTTATATTTTGATGGATTCAAACTTGAGACAAACAACCTAAGGGGCTGTTTAGAATCATAGAAGAAACCCTTCAAACAATGAATGATTTCTGAACAAACAATGTAACTTGAGGCTTTTTTTGTGGTGATTTTCTTTGGTATTTGACAAGATGAAAACAAGTGAAATAAAAGGATATGAACTTTGGTCTAAATTCCACAGCTTAACACAGGAATTTTAACTAAATAACTAAAGGTGAATATGAAAGAGAGCTACCACAGCCTAGCACAGGTAATTCCTTACAGAATTCGAACAACAAGGATCATTCAACCACAGCCTAGCACAGGAAGAATAATACGTGCTAACAGGTGACTAATCAACACTCACAGCCAATCACAGAGATGTTATTAGGCCCGACTTAAATAACTACAGCAATGCACAAGTTATTAAGATTTAAATTTGAGAGAAATCTCATCTTTTTTCATTCATCATAATCTGATTTTCTTAGGTTACAAGCATGGCTTATATAGGCCAATGAAATAAACATCTAATGGTCTAAATGCATCTCCAAAAGTGCAAGAATTCGTGACCCTTGACGCCTATACAAAGCAGAAAACTAACTAAGCAACAAACGCATAAAGCATAAAGTAATAAAGCTGTCCTTGTTTGTTTTTTAGCTTCTTTGTCAAATCTGATGGTGAGACCTTGGGATATGTTCTTGGCTGCTTCCATGCCTTGAGGAAAAAGTGTTAGGTTGCCTTTTTAGAAAGCCCATAAAGTTGTCTAACCATTAAGAGCAAAGACACCAGCCTTGGGACAGATGAGTGCTGACTTGCTGTCACCTGGACCCATGTGGCTTGGACTTGTGTTCATCCTGTATTTTATCCATAATTAGAAGAAGTGATCCGAGGCAAACTTCTTCCTTAGGCTCTTAAGAAGTAGGATTAGGCCTTGGGACTCTTGAACATGTAACCAATGCATTTGGGATGACACAAAAGGGGATATTGCTGAAAACAGGCTTCAAGAGCAATCCTGAAATCAGACATGGCTTGCAGGCCTCATAACTCTTAGCCCATGATGGATCTTGATACTCATGATATCTCATATGGAATATATGGATGCTAGATTCTATGGCAAAAAAGAATCAACCCCAAATGATGTCTTGAACTCCAGATACAGAGGTTTGAGTACTAGCAGGTCACTTGACAAATGTGCAGCAGCATTTCAGATTCCAGAGGCATCTTGCAGATGCTCTCATTTTCTGCACAGATAAAATTAGGAGACCCATGAGTAGCCAAATTGAATCTATACAAGTTAGCTTCCTTCTCCATTTAGAATCATGTAAAAACAAATACTGGAACTTCAGTTATAAGCCTTTAAATAAGTACAAGTCAGAAGTGAATCCTCATCAAAATTCCGGTGCAGTAGCATGAATTTTGAAAAATCATATCTCCCTGCTCAGATAGATTAAAATTACTCATGATGATTCACATGAAATCTAAAGGTGTTAGCTTTCACCTCAAAAATGAATCAATCTTATAGGTTCCCTAGAGCTCCAGATATTTGGGTTTGAGTGACAACAGGTCAATTCTGAATGTCCTGCAGTTTTCTTGTACATCAGCATAAATTTCAAAAAATTATATCTTATAGCTCAAGTTGAATAAAAATGCCCAACATATGTCAAATAAAAGCTAATGGAGTTAGCTATCATATCCAAAAATAATCATCCTAAAATGTAGCCCAAATCTTTAGTTATGTAATTTTGAGTAGTGACAGGCCTGTTCTAAAGTTCAGCTTAGGGAGCATGATTCAGCCCTATCTTGCAGATGCCATAACTTCTGCCTCAGAATGCATTAGTGAGCCATTCAGGTATCAAAAGAAAGATAAAGGAGTTATCTTTTCTATCCAAAAGGAATCCGCCTCAAAGAGTTAATAAATCTTGAGTTATTCAAACATTAGTGCTGATAGGCCATTTTAGGAAACTCAATAGCATTCCTGCATTACAGTCTTTGAAGGTCTCCTGTGAAACATCTACTGGATGGAACTTGATGATTTCAATTCCATATGGAAGAGGACTCTTTCAAGAATCCAACCATATAAAGAACTAAAATTCCCACCATGTAGAACTTAAGATATGAGTCGTTGAAGTTGACCCAATTCTGATGATATTCTGGAATCAGTTCAGGTTTCCTGAAGTTGAATGCTAAGCTTGTTTTCCCTGAACTTGGCTCATTTTGTTCTTGGATTGCATCCAATTGTCTCATGGCTTTAGAAAGTCCCATGGAATGTTCTTTTGGCATGTAAAATGAAGGACCCTTACCCCTAGCTCCTGCTACAACCACCCCACGTTTAAAAGAATTTGTCCTCAAATTCTGTTTGATAAGAGGAAGAAAACTTTTATGCATCTTTGAGTAGCAAGTGTGAGTGAATCCTCCAGGATCAAAGACCAACACAAAGTTCCTTGGCAAGAATTGAAGAGCAGCATCAACCACACACATTTTCAAATTAAATAGTGAATTTGCACAAGTAGTAGAGCATAGAAATGCAACCATGGGGCTGCTCTTGTTCTTATGCCTTAGCCTCAATTTAAACATTACCAAGATGCCTAATACTCCTTCAAGACCATGTAGGGAACACTTTCTTGATATCTCAAATAATTCTAACAAGCTCTCATGATGTAATTGCATAATATGATCCTCAAAACACAACAATTTCAGAATTTTACAGCAAGGTTTAAATTGATCAATTTCCCTCCTTAACATATATGAATTTGCACCCAAATGTACTAGGTTGATTTGAAGTCTTAATAGCATATAAAAATAAAAGTGTGGAGTTGAAAGAACACATGTTATACCTCCCAAGCAATCATTTGGGAAGCTAGAACAATATTTGATGCTAGAGGTCAGATTTCGAGCCTTTGAGCATAAACTAGAATAAGTACTTCCTCTTGCTTTACCCTTGCTTGTACCCCACTGAATTTGACCATGTGAAACAACCAAGAATTGCCCCAACTTTAAGCATAAAGGATGATGTAACCTCTGATGAATGTACACCTCCAAAGGACTCAAGTAAGTGCTTGAAAAGGTGTCTTGGACAGCAACATCCTCATTCTGTTTTGCATCATGGACAGCAAGTATGTTGATGTCATCCTTTCCTTCCCCTATGGGAGGTGAAGGAACATGACTTACACATTCTTCCTTATAGGAATGAACCTCCATGGACTTAAACTCAAGAGAATTCAAGTATTCTTTCCATTTGTTTTTCATTTTTGATTTCAGCAACCCTTTCTTTTCCCTAGACTTACTTTCATCTTCCTCCTTCTTCCTTCTATGAGAATCTCCAAGTGAAGACTTCAATTTGTGAATGAAAAAGGAAGAGTCTTGGGTAGTAAAAGACTTAAGATTCTCTCTAAGCTTGTTGACTTCTTCTTGAAACAATTCTGTTTGCTTTCTTCCTTTAGGGACTCCAAAATTTCTGGTTCCTTTCTATGAATGCACATTCTCTTCATGTCGTCTTCTTAAGGCTTGTAACTTCTCCGTAGCTTCTACCATGGACTTGTAAATGGACCCATACTCATGATACCTCATCTTAGGACTTGGAACATGAGGAATATACTCAATGGCTACTGGTTTAGTCATTAAAAATCAGAATAAAAACTAGTTTAGCAAAACAGGTTGTAAAGTTGCTAAAAGCAACACTAAGACTAACATAAGATGGAACTTGTGTTAATTCTAGCTCTGATAACCAATTTTTACCATAATGATGGGGGTCTCTTATGTTTTGATGGATTCAAACTTGAGACAAACAACCTAAGGGGCTGTTTAGAATCATAGAAGCAACCCTTCAAACAATGAATGATTTCTGAACAAACAATGTAACTTGAGGCTCTTTTTGTGGTGATTTTCTTTGGTTTTTGACAAGATGAAAACAAGTGAAATAAAAGGATATGGACTTTGGTCTAAATTCCACAGCTTAACACAGGAATTTTAACTAAAGAACTAAAGGTGAATCTGAAAGAGAGCTACCACAACCTAGCACAGGTAATTCCTTACAGAATTCGAACAACAAGGATCATTCAACCACAGCCTAGCACAGGAAGAATAATACTTGCTAACAGATGACTAATCAACACTCACAGCCAAGCACAGAGATGTTATTAGGCCCGACTTAAATAACTACAGCAATGCACAAGTTATTAAGATTTAAATTTGAGAGAAATCTCATCTTTTTTCATTCATCATAATCTGATTTTCTTAGGTTAAAAGCATGGCTTATATAGGCCAATGAAATACACATCTAATGGTCTAAATGCATCTCCTAAAGTGCAAGAATTCGTGACCCTTGATGCCTATACAAAGAAGAAAACTAACTAAGCGACAAAAGCATAAAGCATAAAGTAATAAAGTTGTCCTTGTTTATTTTTTAGCTTCTTTGTCAAATCTGATGGTGACACCTTGGGATATGTTCTTGGCTGCTTCCATGCCTTGAGGAAAAAGTTTTAGGATGCCTTTCAAGACAGCCAATAAAGTTGTCTTACCATTAAGAGCAAAGACACCAGCCTTGGGACAGATGAGTGCTGACTTGCTGTCACCTGGACCCATGTGGCTTGGACTTGTCTTCATCCTGTATTTTATCCATAATTAGAAGAAGTGATCCGAGGCAAAATTCTTTCTTAGGCTCTTAAGTAGTAGGATTAGGGCTTGGGACTCTTGAACATGTAACCAATGTATTTAGGATGACACAAAAGGGGATATTGCTGAAAACAGGCTTCAAGAGCAATCCTGAAATCAGACATGGCTTGCAGGCCTCATAACTCTTAGCCCAGGATGGATCTTTATACTCATGATAACTCATATTGAAGAAATGGATGTTAGCGTCCATGGAAAAAAAGAATCAACCCCAAATGATGTCTTGAACTCCAGATGCAGAGGTTTGAGTACTATCAGTTCACTTGACAAATGCGCAGCAGCATTTCAATTCCAGAGGCATCTTGCAGATGCTCTCATTTTCTGCACAGATAGAATTAGGTAGGAGACCCATGAGTAGCCACATTGAAGCTATACTAGTTAGCTTCCTTCTCCATTTGGAATCACGTAAAAAAAATCCTGGAACTTCAGTTATAAGCCTTTAAGTAAGTACATGTCAGAAGTGAATCCTCATCACACTTCCTGTGCAGCAGCATGAACTTTGAAAAATCATATCCCCCAGCTCATATGGATTAAAATTACTCATGATGATTCACATGAAAGCTAAAGGTGTTAGCTTGCACCTCAAAAATGAATCAACCCTATAGGTTCCCTAGAGCACCATATATTTGGGTTTGAGTGACAACATGTCAATTCTGAATATCCTGTAATTTTCCTGTACATCAGCATAAATTTCAGAAAATCATATCTCATAGCTCAGGTTGAATAAAAATGCCCAACATATGTCAAATGAAAGCTAATTGTGTTAGCTATCATATCCAAAAAAAAGCATTCAAAAATGTTGCCCAAATCTTGAGTTATGTAATTTTGAGTAGTGACAGGCATGTTCTGAAGTTCAGCATAGGGAGCATGATTCAGCCCTATCTTGCAGATGCCATAACTTCTGCCTCGGGATGAATTATTGAGCCATTCAGGTATCAAAAGAAAGATAAAGGAGTTATCTTCTCTATCCAAAAGGAATCAGCCTCAAAGAGTTAATAAATCTTGAGTTATTCAAATATTAGTGTTGACAGGTCATTTCAGGAAACTCAATAGCATTCCTGCATGACAGTCTTTGAAGGTCTCCTGTGAAACATCTACAGGATGGAACTTGATGATTTCAATTCCATATGAAAGAGGACTCTTTCAAGAATCCAACCACATATAGAACTAAAACTCCCACCATATAGAACGCAAGATATGAGTCATTGAAGTTGACCTAATTCTGATGATATTCTGGGATCAGTTCAGGTTTCCTGAAGTTGAATGCTAAGCTTGTTTTCCCTGAACTTGGCTCATTTTATTCTTGGATTGCATCCAATTGTCTCATGGCTTTAGACAGTCCCATGGAATTTTCTTTTGGCATGTAAAATGAAGGACCCTTACCCCTAGCTCCTGCTACAGTTTCCGTGGGCACCTACGTTCTTCTTTTGCTAATGGTTTAGAGTTGTATTTAAATAATTGCTTATATGTACCAATTCTGACCAAGAACATTATCTCCATTTCCGTATTAGACATGGATATTTCATTTTGTATTAAGAACAATTGTTGTAGTTTTTGTGGGAAAATATCCGTATACTTCCCTTTAAATCATACAGGATTATAATGAAATTATGATTATATGATTAATAGTCATAAACGAAAATGCATAAAAACAAGAGATTAGAAATAACCTTTAGTCCTTGCTTAAAGGCCTAAGAACAATATCAAAATGATGATATCTCCTAATCGTAGCACCCAAGATTGAATCAGAAATGCCCTTGAATTTGCTAGAAATTTTTCAAAAGTTACTGTTAACTTTTTAATTTTTGTGATGTGTGAATGATGGAGGCACAAGTGAATGAATTAGGGTTAGGAAAAAATTTCTCCCTTCTCCTTTTGTTTCTCACGGCACCCATTAGGGTTTTTGGGGAGATATTTTGTAACAACCCGAAAAGTACCCAATTTTTCTAGTAAAATTTCTTAAGGATACTTTTCAGCAAGGTTAAGTTTTTAAAATAGAATTTATTGTTTCGAGTCGTATTTTGAAATTCCGAGTTCGTATTTGGAATTTCTGGGAGATTCCATGAGAATCCCGTTTTTAAGTCGTCTTTGACTTTTCTTGACTTTTAAGTGTCTTTGACTTTTCTTGACTTTTTAAGTCGTCATTGACTTTTCTTGACTTTTAAGTCGTCATTTACTTTTCTTGACTTTTAAGTCATCTTTGACTTTTCTTGACTTTTAAGTCGACTTTGACTTTCGTTGACTTTTCCGACTCACCTCGTAATATTAAAGACCGAAATTATATTTTGAAAAATAATAAATTTAATTTATTTTTATTAAGATTTATTGAAATTTATGATAATTAATATAATGATTTAGAATTTATTCGGAATTAAAGAATAACTTTTACGGTTTTAACCCGAACGTCATTTAACTATTCCCGGGTCAACTTAAGTCCCGAAACCCGACTTTGACATGAGTCACACGCCCCATGTCACTTTTTTTCACTCATATTAGATCTTTTAATTAATATGATTAAACTAATAAAAATATCTAAGATATTTGTAACTTTATCGGTCTGTCAACTTAAATTCCGCAATCGCTTAAAAACAGACCCGATTTCTCTTCTTTTCTCACGTCTCTTTTCCCCCTCTTAAGCCTTGATATTTTCTTTCTTTTCATTACTCACTAACAACTTTTCATTTTACAATAAATCAAATTAAGATCTAATTCACACTTTCTTTAATCGTTCTTCATCGTTCTTCGTCGTTCTTCGTCGTTCTTGAGCAAAATCATCATAAAACCTTCATTTCTTAATTAAATCCGTCCTAACTTATATTTCTAGAAGCTCCTCTTCGCTCTCCATCTTCAAGTACGGTTTAATTTCAAATCCGACAAAATCGTTTTCAAATTTAATTATGGAAAATCAAGTTTAAATTCTAATCATGTTTTTCTTGTCATTTCTTATAGGGGAAGATTTTGAAGACGAGTTTGGTGACTCGTATATTTTGGGTGAAGATTAGTAGACGGGTTTTTCTTTACTTCTTATTTTGGTGCTACTTGATTTTGCTAGATAAGGTAACGATTCCGAGTTACTCGACGAATTAATGTTACATAGCTTTTGTTTTAGTTTATATTATTGTTACTTATGATTTTTAAGTAGTAACATGATAAGTAGTTATTTTTATTATGTTGTATGAATAATTAGCATGATTAGTGTTCTTGACAAATTTGTATGATTTGTTCATAATCATGATTTTTGTATGGAGGGTTGTTAAAATGGTTGTTTGTTAATTAAACATGTTGGAAATATTTTGGTGTTTGTTTGTGGGTAGAACCGTGTGAAGGGGCTGGAGAACCGACCCAAACCAGGCCGGTCCAGGCCGGTTCAGGCCCGGTCCAGGCCGGTCTGGATTGGTCCATGGTGGGTCCGTGAATTGGCTTGGTGTTTGTGTTGATACTTGTTTGTTTTGTTGTTGTTTTGACGGGTTTTAAATATGTTAAGCATGCGGGAAATATTAGGAAACGGTTTTTAGTAAAGTCGATCAAAAGGCCAAAACAGCCCAAACCAGGCCCGTGGGCCCAGTCCAGGCCCATGTTGGGTCCGGCCCAAAATCAGCTCAAGAGTCACCTTGTTGGACTTGTGACGGTTTTTTTTGAGTTTATTGTTAATTTATCGTGTTTTGTAATATTTAGCAAGTGGGAAATTTTAATAAGTAAATTATTTAATTAAAAGCTTTTCATTATATTATTATTTCTCACATGTTAGAAATTATAATACGAGATTTTAGTTTAATTGGATATCATGTAAGTCAAGCGGGTTTTCGTATGAATTAATAATTCACATGTTAGAAATTGAATGAAATAGCATGAAATGAATGTGATATTATTATGTTCAAGCCTCGATGGCTAAGACTCTGTTTCTAGCCGGTTTGACCAAACGGGTTTGGTCAAACTACGATCTAGTCAGCCCCGTTTTGACTGATGACCCGTCGCGGGACTCGGGTCGGGGATTTGTCTTCAGGTAAGGTATTATTTAATGAATGAATGAATGAGCCTTAGTAGATATGAGGCGATATGATATTTGAATATGATTTATATGCAATTAGTCACATGATAGGAAGTTTTTCCCGTGAATGTTTGATTGTATGATATATGTCGTGTTGACTAAGTACCCATAGAGAATTATGAGTATATGGCGTCTTGACCATTCTAATTCTAAATGAGTATCTTGGACAATGACATGGATAGGCAGTACTATCTTTAACGAGTATATATTCACCACTGATAGCTTTTGTGTCACTGACTTGGGCCTTTTGATACCAAGCCGGGGGCATGGCTGCCTAATTGCTTCCACTTTGGGAATGGAGCCAGCTTAAGTACTAGCCATCTCTGCTTAGGGGGTCGACTAGTAGAGTTTCTCATGTACGGTTATGTCATGGGACGAGGAATGGGTTAGCTGTTGTCGCTAGGTCTGATCAGTCTAGGACTAGGATGTTTTCCTACCTTGTGGTATAGACTCGAGTTACAGTAGACTATTGGCCGTCCTAGGAACTTATGCCTGTTTATAGAAGTATTGGTCTTTCATGTTTGTATGATTCTATGAATCTTAGAAGGTGAGATGCAAGCCGGCTAAGGTTGATAGAGTTTGGATTACTGGTTGTTAACTGATTCACATGATATTATGTGTGATTAGGGTTTGAGTGTATCATGGCCATGTTAACGGTAACCTCTGAGCTAGCATACCAGCTTCCCTACCTCGTATTATAGATTATTATCAGATTCACATGATAGCTTTCATATGTTAGGTTATATGTTAGTTAATTGTTTCATAACATGAAAAGCATATCATATATGTTAAGGTTTTGTATTTTATATATACATTGCTTTTATGTTTTCATGTTTCATTAAACTCGACATTTCGTGGCTGGGAGAACTCGGAGTTACTCCCCACTGACTGTGGCTGCCGTGTTTATATTTAATGCGGTTGGCAGGTTTGTGATGCATACTTGGGTACATTGACGAGCTAGCGAGCGAAGTATTTACCTTGGACCTATATTCGGTTCTTAGGATTGTATATTATTATACACTCTTTTATTTCCGTATTTATACGGGAGATATGTCTCCCGTTTTGGATATTTCTTTTGTATAATATTATTTCCTTTTGTTGAACCTTTTTATTTAAGACATCTTCGTTATGTATTCTCATCTTTTATTTAGTTAAATTATTTTTTTTCTTTCCGCAAATTTGAGGGTGTCACAGTTGGTATCAGAGCTATTTTGCTCCCGACGCACGTTTGTGTGTACCCTAGTATAAATAACTTGACCTTAATAAAATAATAAACTTGTGAGATAGAATGGTAGGATGGGTAGATTAGGATTTATGTTGTAGTCTATTTTTTTATGCTAATTGTTAGGAGTAACTTAATTTGTTTTGTTTCTTATGAAGATGGTTGGACCTAGTATAGAAGAGATCATTGGTAGTGCCAACCAGGTCCCTCCTCATAAAGAAGACAATTGCCAAGGAGGCTATATTTGGGTGGCTAGCCAAATTGCTAGGAACAATATTACGCCTTATGGTGGAATATGTGTTACCTAGAAGGAGTATCCTCTACCGAAGATTTGAAAATTTACAAGCCTAATTGAAGAGAATTCTTTCTTCATCTATGAATTCTCTCGTCCTTATTGTATTATGCTCTCTTCCTTTTATCTAGGTGCTTCTTTCTCTTCCAACCTATTTGCCTCTTGAAAATTTCTCTTGATAGTTCCTTCATCTTTCCATTGGTATCCTTACCTCCCTCTTGTAACATTTTTAGGGATGTCATAACCATCGGGGGGTGGTATATTATACTTAGTCGGAAGAACTTTGAATTTTGTGGAATATTAGTGTTAGTTAGAATGAACTTGTGATTTGAGGAAATGGTATAGATCTAATTTCACCCTATGGTGGGGAGAGTGGGT